>CM032637.1:21635127-21696555 GCA_019097785.1 Fraxinus excelsior
AAAGAAAGCAGTCAATAGAGCTTCACATGTCCTATTTTCTAGCTTATTGTCACTGATTAAGTTATATTGGCTTGAATGCTATAAGTGGGGAAGTAAAATGTATCTTGTATCTTTCTTGTTGTACTAGAGGCAGTTTTGTAGGCAACCTTTTTACAACTGAGGTTGTATTTTTTGTGATGATACTTTTTTTAAATAATTAATATTATTATGTGCGCCCTTTTTGTTCTACTTATCTAATTTTCACGTCTTTCATGTTCTGTTAGTGAGGACAAATCATAGCAAGTGATGTTTTTGGAGCGACAAAGCCATGGCTACTTGAAGAGGTCTTGGATAAATCTGGAAGTGGGATGTATTCAATTTCAGTTTTAGCAATCACTTCTAATTTGGGATTTGCATTAGGAACGAGTTCTAGTGTAGTTAGTGAGGCATGTTTAAAATCTGGGTGGAGATGTATTACATTTTAATGTTCATGTGTATAGATTAAAAAATTTGTAATGAAATTATCAATTTTTATGCAATTTTAAAATTTGTTCGAAATGAGTATTTATAATTTTGCCGGTCAATTTACATAAATTTCAAAAAAAAAAATTGAAATATGACTTACGGTAACGTTTTTTAAATGTTGCGAAAGAGGTCTTTGGAATGTTTAAAAAAACGTTGCCAAAGACCTCTTTCGCAACATTTAAAAAACCGTTGCCAAATACCTTTGACAACATTTAAAAAACGTTGCCGTAAGTCTTTGACAACATTTTTTAAACGTTGTCGCAGGCCTTTGGCAACGTTTAAATAGACATACGGCAACGTTTAAAAAATGTTGTCGTATCTTTCTACTCTATGGCAACATCTTGATTTGTAACGTTTTTTGAACGTTGTCGTAGGCTGTTTTTGTTGTAGTGAAGTAGAGTGGGACATGGTTTAAACTCTGTCATATTAAACCGTTTGAGGAGTTCAACTACATACCTTGTTTGTGCCAAAAAAAGTGAGGAGCATGTGCGGGATATTTCCATACTTAGAAAGAATGAAAGATCACCTAACCGACGACTGTCAAAGGTAGAAACATAAGAATCCAGAAAGGAGTCAATATCCTGAGCAATAGAGCCAGTGACTATAATGTCATCAACATAGACAAGAATGAAGATGGAACCAGTGGGAGAGAAATAGAGAAGCATTAGAGCGGCTGTGAGTGAACTTACGGTCCAATAGGAAGGAGCAAAGGCGTTGAAACCAAGCACAAGGGGCCTGCTTAAGGCCGTAGAGAGCTTTATGAAGGTGACAAACATGGCAAGGTCAGGATAGATCATGATAACTCGGGAGTTGCTTCATGGAGACCTCTTCTTGTAGGACCCCATTTAGAAAGGAATTTCGAACATCAAGTTGTTGGAGTGGCCAACCATACGAAGTAGCAAGTGTAAGAATGGTACGGATTGTAGCTGGTTTAACCACTGGACTAAATGTTTCGTCAAGGTCAAGACGTTCCTTTTTATTAAATTCCTTGGCCACAAGGCATGTTTTGTAGCGATCGATGGACCCATTTGATTTTCACTTCATTTTAAAAACCCATTTACAACCCACAATACTCATAGAAGTGGATGCAAGAACTAGCGACCATGTGTTATTACGCATGAGAGCATCATACTTATCGTTCATAGCAGATCTCTAATGAGAATATCGAGTAGCAATTGTAAACTGGTAGGTTCATGATTTAATGGATCTGACAAAATAGCAAAGAGTGCCCCTTGGGGGGTCTAGTGAGTCAAGGAAAGAAGGTGGAGCAGCTTGGATGGTTTTTGTGGGAGATGAAGATATGTCCAAAGAAGAGTTTTGGGGAGGAGAGTGTATACCTAGCTCAAGAAAGAGAGGGCCCAAGGGAGATGAAGGCCCATGCATGGAAGAGGAACCCAGGTGATAGGGAAGCCCACTAGAGGTATCCACTGGGCTCAATGGGAAGGAGGAAATGGGCTGAATTTTCGATGGGCTAGTTGTTGGAAGATGAATATCATGAGGCCCAATTAAATTCTCACTTAATGCGGTAGGAGAGAAATGCCCAGTTGGCATGGATGTTGTGCTTGGAGATGAGTTCGTAGCACATGGAAATGTTGTTTCATCAAAAATAACATTCCATGAAATATTGACTTGACCACTTGTCATATCAAGGCAACGATACCCCTTGTAGTGAGCCGCATATCAAATAAATACGCATGGTGTGGATTTAAAAGCAAGTTTATGTTTGTTGTATTGTTCCAAATGAGGAAAGCAAGCACACCCAAAACTTTTAAGCATAGTATAATCTGGGACTCGAGAGAAAAAGCCGTTCAAATGAAGACTTGGAGCCAAGAAGAGGTGTTATCAATCAATTAATAAGGAATACTGCAGTAGAGAAAGCTTCAACCCAAAATTTGAATGGAAGGTGAGATTGGGCTAAGAGACAAAGGCCCATACTTACAATATGACGGTGTTTCCATTCTACCACTCCATTTTGTTGAGGGGTGTATGGGAAAGAGATTTGGTGATAAATCCCATGATTATGAAGAAATGAGATAAAATTATTGCTCGTGAATTCACCGCAACCATCAATTTGAACTTGTTTAACAGTGGATGTAAATCTATTTTCAACCATTTTGGTAAAAGTAATGAAAGTGGATAAAGCCTCAGATTTTTGTCCTAACGGATAGAGCCAAGTGAACTGGGTGTGATCATCAACAATGGATAAATGATAGCGAAATTCGTGATTTGACGGAATATGTGAGGGACCCTATAAATTCAATAAATGGAGACTGTGCATAAAAATTACGATATTCAAAAGGATGTCGACAAAATTTACCCAACACACAAATATGGCAATTTTTTATAGAATTAATTACACCACGAACAGGTAAATTGCATGTATGTAATAGAATATTAAAGACAGATTGTGCAGGGTGACCATTGCGGGTATACCAAATGTCTGAAGTTGTATGAGCACCATAGAAAGCCATCCGATTGGTGGTGGGTGGAGATGGTTGAATATGATAGAGTCCATTCGAGCTATTCCCAGTGAGAAGGATAATCCCCGTCTTGTTGTCCTTTACACGAAATCCATTAGAGTCAAATTCAAGAAAGCATGCACTATCACCACAAAGACGACAAATGCATATTAATTTTTTTGAATAGCAGGAACATACGAAACCTCATTAAGATGTAAAAAATTATGGGATCCGGTTAATTTTGCATTCCCAGTATGACTGATTTTTAGTTCGTTCCCATTACCAACAACTATAGTGTCCGTACCTGTGTAAGGGTGAAAGTTCAAAATAGCATCTGGACTGGGTGTTATATGATGGGTTGCCCCGGAATCAAAGCACCAAGTGGAGTTTTGGGCTGTTATAGTTAAGGGAGTGGTCTGGGCCACAAATGTCAGAGGACCACGTTCTGGGCAATAACGGGTTATGTGACCTAATTTGTCACACTTGAAGTAAATTAGATTCTTGCGGGGATGAGCTATTGTGGGTGGGGGAAGGAGATGTGGACGTCCGTCGGAGAGAGATGGAGGTGACCAATCGTGAGGGTGGCAGTCTCGATTCCACACTGGTGAACGATAACCAGGAGGGGAGAATCGACGTCCACGACCTCGATTACCTCTGTTAAGTCATTTGCCACTATTGTGATGGGAAAATGAACTATGAGTCCGATTAGTGGGTCTCCGGTCAGCAACCATGGCAACTCCAGAAGCGGTGGTAAAATTGAGTCTCCTTTGTAAGTGCTCTTCTTTCAACACTAAATCATAGAATTGAACAAATTCCAGATCGGGATGCATATGAAGCATCGTAGCCAAATTTCTGAATTCGAGTCCCAGTCTGTCATGAGTCTGGTGACGAGTTCATCACCATCCATGTTGAATTATGATAATGAAGGTAACCAAGATGGAATTAAAATCAGCCAAGCAACCAAACAAGGTATCACTTGTGGTCCAACAATCAAGGAATGATCTAGAAGGATTCACCACATGGAGAGTTTGTTATTTGTAACAATATTAGATTCTTTGTAAAGATGCTCAATAGTACAAGTTTGGTAGAATAGTATCGGTTTTGTATAGTCTATAAACTTGACGTAAACTAATTGAAAGAATCCATCAATAACATTTACAAAATTCCAATCCAAAGCATTTAGAACTTTTAGCTCATTATTGCTATCATTCAATATTGATTCTATTTCATTTTCTTATATGCTATCAGAGCCATTATAATGGCTGAGCAAAATGTTCAAAGACAAAACATTGAAGTCCAAGCTGATTCATCAGATGCAAGTGCAAATCAGAATTCAAAAACCAATCCTGAAAATGCACCTAATTTCAAAAACCTCGATCCCACACATCAAAGCAGCCCATTCTTCATAGGAAATAATGATGGAAATTGAGGGATATTGGTTACTCAAATACTAGAAGCAAACAACTATCATGCTTGGGCTAGATTTGTGAAAAGAGCACTCAGAATCAAAAATAAGTTGGGTTTCATAGATGGAACAATCTGTGAGCCAGCCAACCAAGATGATCATCTGATGGAACATTAGCTGAGGTGCAATGATGTCGTGATTACCTGGCTCCAAAACAGCATGGCGATGGAGATCAGGAGCAATACTGTATATGTTGAAACTGCGCATCAGCTGTGGTTGGAGCTTGAGCAGAGGTTTGGACAACAGAATGCACCTAGAGTCTATGAAGTAAAACAAACAATCATGGTTTTGATCCAAAGCCAAGATGATGTAAGTGCATATTACTCTAAGTTCAAAACTCTCCTAAACGAGCTTCAGAATTATGAAGCAATCCCCAATTGCACCTGTGGAGCCCTAAAGATTGTGGTTAACAACCAACAATGAGATTGGGTAATGAAATTCTTAATGGGATTAAATGAATCATACAAGGACATCAAGGCACAGATCCTGCTGATGAAACCTTTTCCCACCTTGAATGAAGTTTATGCTACTGTCCAGCAGGAAGAGAAGAGAAGACAGATATCAGCAGAAGGGACTATAGGTGAACATGTATCCTTCATAGCCAAAGGAAGCTGGAGAGAAGGGAGTAAACAAAACTTTGCACTACAGAAGAAGGATTACTATTGCACCTTTTGTAAGATCTCAGGACACTCTCTGGAAAGTTGTTTTAAAGCTAACCCAAATAGACCTGTGTGTTCGCATTGTCAAATGCCCGGTCATAAAGCTGATAAGCGTTACAAACTCCATGGATATCCATCAACCCTCAGAAATGATGGAAAGAATAGGTATAAACCAGCTGCAAATCAGGTGACTGCCACTATGACTCCAAATCAGGAACAAAACGACAAAACTCAAGTACCAATGACTCAAGAGCAATATTTCCAACTCATGGCCATTCTGAAGCCATCCTCTAACCAGGGCCAAAACACTGATGCCAATTCTGAGAATATCATTCCAAAGCTATGTGGTACATCACATTGCCTGTCAACTGTTAGAACTAAGCTTTTCGATAAACTCAATGTTCCTTGGATTCTGGACACTGGTGCCACAGATCATATGATCTGTTCACCATCCTGTTTCACTTCCACTAAATCACAGATTAATTGTTTTGTTTCACCGCCAAATGGGAAAAATGTTCCTGTTACTCAGATTGGAACAACACAAATCAGCAAAGCTTTAACTCTCCATAACGTCTTATTTGTTCCCTCTTTCGATTTTAATTTAATATTTGTTCGAAAATTAACTCTGGAATCACATTGCTGTGTTATTTTTCTTTCTGATCATTGTTATATACAGACCTTTTGACCTGGACTACGACTGGAATGGGTGAATTGAAGTCAGACCTCTACCATATGATGAAGACTCCTGTCTCTCCTGTAGCCCTTCATCAAGTTTTAAAGCAGTTGATAAAAACACCATCCATTGCAGCACCTGTCATCACCTCTTCAGAGCCCATCGATGTCTGGCACTACAGATTGGGGCATCCTTCATCTTCTATCCTTTTCAACAAAGTTATTCCCAAATTAGATAAGTCAAAACCATGTTATGTGTGTCCTTTAGCCAAAATGCACAGGCTTCCTTTTCCTGTAAGTCAGCACAAATCAGAAGCATGTTTTGATTAAATACACATTGATCTCTGGGGGCCTTGTAATGAATCAAGCTACGATGGAACTCGTTATTTTCTCACTATAGTTGATGATTTCAGTAGATCAACTTGGGCTTACATGCTAAAATCTAAAGCTGAAGCATCCAGAGCTTTACAGGCATTTTATCTTATGATTGAAACTCAATTCAAAACCAAAGTAAAAATCATTCGATCTGATAATGGAAGTGAATTTAATATGAAGGAGTTCTATTTTGAAAAAGGGATTATTCACCAAAAATCATGTGTTGAAACTCCTCAACAAAATGCAATTGTTGAGAGAAAACATCAACATATCTTAAACATTGCAAGGGCCCTGAGGTTTCAAAGTGGATTACCATTGAAGTATTGGAATGAATGCGTTATGACTGCATTGTATCTAATCAATAGAATGCCTTCATCTATCCTAAATTACAAATCCCCTTTTGAAATTCTATTCCGAAAGGAGCCTTCATACTCTCATCTTAAAGTCTTTGGTTGCCTTGTTTTTGCTTCTACTCTGTTGCAAGGTAGACATAAATTTGATTTTAGGGCCAGAAGGTGTGTGTTCCTTGGCTATCCTTTTGGGATCAAGGGATATAAACTCATTGATTTACAAACCAAGAAGATTTTTGTGTCAAGAAACGTTGTGTTTCATAAAACTGTCTTCCCTTTCAAAGAAACCAAAACTAAGGAGCCTGATGATGCTAGACACCTTACAGGCCCTCATTTCTGCCAAGATACATCAATTCCTACTCCTTACAATCAGGAATTTCTGGAATATGAAAAACCAAATACTCAAGCTATCTCAAATTCCTGTCATGAAGGTCACATTGAAGGATGTGACACAAATCAAAACCAAATCGAACAAACCACGAGACAAAGGGACCTGCAGACTACAGATAATGAGCAAATGAATTCTCCCCTACCAAGAAAGTCTACTAGAATCAAAAGAACCCCTCAGTACTTAGAGGATTTCATATGCCAGCAGGTCACTTCATTCACACCATTGCAGGATGTGGCCAGAACAAAAGACTCTGTAAGTCTAGGTAATCCTCATCCTCTCAGTAATAATATCTCTTATAAAAGACTAACCACTCCTCATAAAGCCTTTGTTAGCTCCATAACTTCCCAGGTCGAACCAAAACATTTTCAAGAAGCTGTCAAACACCCTGAGTGGTGTGAGGCCATGAGAGCAGAAATTGAAGCTCTTGAGTCAAATAATACATGGGGAATTGTTGATCTGTCACCTGATAAGGAAGCAATAGGATGTAAATGGGTCTATAAAGTCAAGTTTAAAGCTGATGGGAACATCGAAAGGTACAAAGCCAGGCTAGTTGCGAAGGGTTATACACAGCAGGAAGGATTGGATTATCATGAAACCTTCTCTCCTGTGGCAAAGGTAGTCACTATTCGTAGCTTGCTTGCCATTGCAGCAATGAATGGCTGGTTCTTGTACCAATTGGACGTCAACAATGCGTTTTTACATGGCGATTTGAGTGAAGATGTGTATATGCAATTGTCTCCTGGATATCACAATAGTGACAGATCAAAAGTGTGCAAGTTACACAAAAGCTTATACGGACTGAAGCAAGCTTCAAGGCAATGGTATGCCAAGCTATCAGCCTTCATCACTGAGCACGGTTTCATCCAGTCAAAAGCGGATTACAGCTTGTTTACTAAGTCTTCACATAGCTCATTCACAGCAATTCTGGTATACGTTGATGATGTTATCCTGGCAGGAGATTGTATGGAAAGCATCAATGTTCTTAAGGCTGCCCTTGATGACAAATTCAAGATCAAAGACTTGGGAAAATTGAAGTATTTTCTTGGAATAGAAGTGGCAAGGACAGAACAGGAAATATACATATGTCAAAGAAAATATGCTCTTGACATTTTAGGAGATTCGGGCACTATAGGATCAGCCCCCTCAAAAATACCCCTTGATCAGAATGTCAAGTTGGGAAAGGAGAATGGTGATTTGTTTTCTGATCCCTTTGTCTACAGAAGGTTAATAGGACGACTACTATACCTGACTATAACAAGGCCAGACCTCTCATATTCGATACAACTTTTGAGTCAATACATGGATAAACCTAGAGTACCACATCTTCATGCTGCATACAAGGTGTTAAAGTATATCAAGAGGGCACCAGGACAGGGATTATTCTATGCCACTACTTCCGATATGCAACTGAAAGCATACTCAGACTCAGATTGGGCTGCCTGTCCAGAAACTAGAAGATCTGTCACTGGCTATTGTGTGCTCATTGGTTAATCTCTTGTATCATGGAAATCAAAGAAACAAAGTGTGGTTTCAAGATCTTCTTCAGAGGCTGAATATAGAGCCATGGCGCAGACATGCTGTGAGGTAACCTGGATGAAGTATTTGCTGGAAGATCTACAGGTTAAACACGATCAGCCAGCAATGCTGTATTGTGATAATAAATCGGCTATGTACATTGCCACTAATCCTGTGTTTCACGAAAGGACGAAGCACATAGAAATAGATTGTCACGTTGTGAGAGATAAAATTCAGGATGGGAGTATTGTTACTAAATATGTTCACAGGATCCCAACCTGCCGACATGTTAACAAAAGCTTTGAATTCTTCAAGCCTTTACTCGCACATGATCAAGATGGGAGTGATTGATATCTACTCTCCATCTTGCGGGGGATGTTGAATTATGATAATGAAGGTAACCAAGATGGAATTAAAATCAGCCAAGCAACCAAACAAGGTGTCACTTGTGGTCCAACAATCAAGGAATGATCTAGAAGGATTTACCACATGGAGAGTTTGTTATTTGTAACAATATTAGATTCTTTGTAAAGATGCTCAATGGTACAAGTTTGGTAGATTAGTACCGGTTTTGTATAGTCTATAAACTTGATGTAAACTAATTGAAAGAATCCATCAATAACATTTACAAAATTCCAATCCAAAGCATTTAGAACTTTTAGCTCATTATTGCTATCATTCAATATTGATTCTATTTCATTTTCTTATAATCCATAGAACCACTAGCAAGTTTTAATGAATCAAAGAGTGATTTTGCTCGATTGAGATAGTCAGAGATTGATGTGTTGCTGTCCCATTTAAGTGTTCGAATTTCATCTCGAAGGAGCCGCATACGGCTGCCTGCTAATGGTGAGAGTCGCTTAGCCAATAGATTCTATCCCTGAGAAGCAGTAGAACATGAGATGAGAAGTGATTTAGGGGAAGGTGAGGATGTAGCCTTGATCCAACTGAGAAATAATTTGTCCCGAGCGAAATTTGGGTGGACAGTACCGTCTGCCATTACTTTGGGTGGATCCATTGTGTTTTTGATGACATCTCCAAGTCCATGTATGTCCAGAATGTCTGTAAATTGAGATTTCCAACTGAGATAATTGTTCCTGTCCATGAGAACCGGGAATTGAGATGAGATATTATAGGTGAGAAGGAGAGAGGAGTCTGATGAGGTGGTGAGTTTAGAAATTTCTGTGATCAATGTTGTCAGATCTATGGTGCTAGACTCCCTGGATTGTGGTGTTTGCGCCATTGAAAAGAGATGAGAAGTTGGATCGAAAATTTCCACCGTTGGCCTGTTATGGCTCTGATACCATGAAGGAAAAGATAAACTCCAGTAATTCCAATATATATGATTGACAATGGTTCACCATATTTATACAGGCTATTTACAGAAAATAATGTATAAGATAAATTTACATTTTGTCCATATAATTGCTACCTATTGATTTGTGCCAAATATATCAGAATCACCAGCTGGATGTGTGTGGACATTACTCTCTAGGTGCTAAAGCATGAATATTTTGTATCAATTGAGCAAAAAGGGGTTGTAATTGACCCACATCATGAAAATCATCTATTTAGATGATAAAATCATAGGTGATTTTCATTGAATTTGAGACAAAATATTAAGTGATTTCATATGTTTGCCTTATAATTGTTAATCACGTGTAATTTCAATGTTTATATTAATCATTTAGGTCACATGGGGACCCAAAATCAATAATTTGAATAGGCTGGAGATCAAAACCTCACTTTTAATACATGTGCATACATAATCTCACCACGTGTAAGGTTAGGGAGCCCAGCCATAATTTACTCTATCTTAAATAGTTATGAGAGCAGTTTGATAATGATCAAATTGATAGAGAGTAAGAAAATAAACACTTTCTATGGGAAGCCTATAGACACCATTCTTTGTGCAATGATTAATCTCTCAAAATCTAAAGTACTTAGCACTTGTTTAAATACTCTAATTTTATGCCACCAAGAACAATAAAATCGCAGTAAGGACATAAAAGAACAGACTTGTGGAGGTTCATTTCAATTTGAAACTACGTCATCATTTGTCTTTGTAGAAATTTTTACTATAATGAAAAGAAGTTTACAAAAGAAAAACCGCACTTCCTATTTTCTCTTACCTTTTTTTTTTTTTTTAATTTTATGATGATTAAATAAATATAATGGCGACTTTCTATTTATAAGAAAAAATAGGATAAAATCAAAATTATAAGTGAAATTCTTAAACCATTCTTAATAAAAATTTGGTTCATATAATGGCAATACGTAGGCTCTACAACCTCTACTTCCTCTTCTACCTCAACCAACACAACCCAGCCCTTCCACCACCATGGTCTTGTCGGTGACGTCACCACCTCAGCATTATCCAAATTTTAACAACCCCATCGAATCAAAACATAGCAAAAAATTTATGCATGAAGTATACTGGTTAACCTCATTTGTATTTTTATTGTGTTATCGGATGACAAATATTTTGACAATTTATTATCAGATTGAAAGACGTAACTTATTCTAGTTATTTTTTTTTACATGAAGTGACATGATTGTAACAAATCTTTAATTAAATAGCTCAGTTATAACTAATGAAGTTTAGTGACACAATTAATATTTGGACAATGCAGATCTTATGATTGGGACACAGTAACGTCAACGTGAAATTAATATTAAGTGACATTAAAATTATGAAAAGGAAAGATTATTAAAAGAAAAAGAATGCAAATGCAGACAACAAATATAAAATGAGTATGTCTTAGTTGATAACTAAAATGTATTCTTATAAGACTTTTCTTTCATGATTTTTAAGATACATTTCCGCGAATTTACTGCAAGGAAAAAATATGTAAGAACTTTTACCAGCTCTCTCTCTCTCTCTCTCTCTCTCTCTATTTTTTATTTTTATGATGAGTTTCATAGAAATTTAGCACAAAGTCATGTTAATTTAGTCTAATATGGCAGTCAGTCAACCATTGCACTCTTATTGGAATTTTTTCTTTCTATTTTTCCATTCAAACTCTTTATAAAATTATCAAGTAAAAGCATGTAGTAATCAAAACTGCTCAAGTAGAAGTTTCAAAATACTTGAAATTGATGCTTCAAGGAATTCAAATGTCTTAGTGGGGTTCATAATTCACTCGCGGTTCAAATAAATTACTTCCATCAATTCGATAAAATATAATTTATTTGAAGGTAGTGATGTCAAATTAAGTTGTCTACAATATTGTCCAATTCATTCAAAATGTATACATATCTATCTAGAAGTCGCTATTTCAATGGCTAAATAAGCAATCACACAATTATGAGGTAGGTGATAGGATAATCCCTAAGAATAAAAAAAAAAAAAAACCTATATTTATTCACTAGTACAATTAAACTTCTATAAATCTATAGTTTTGAGGTCAAGGACTAATTTAAAATAAATAATCAATAAATTATTAATTTGTCAATTAATAAATAACTAATTAATTTATCAAGGTATTCCTTATTCAAATATGTTAACTCACGAGCACATAATTGAGAGCGCCATCGGGAATGATCAAGAAGGTGAAGTTAAAAATGATGATTCTATTATGGAGCCCATTTCACAAAACGATCTTGAAGCGATGACATTATATAATATTTTTGGTGCAGAATGAAAAAGCCACAACAAAACTTTTTAAGGCGTTAAAGAAAGTTAGAGATGAAATCGAATGTTACATCAATTTCAATGAGAAACAAATGAATATTAAGTAAATTTTAGGAATGACTCATAGTCAAATCATTAGCACTGTGATAAGGAAATTGTTAATTTATCTAACATGTGAGATATACATGAATATCTTATAATGTATTATTTTACAAATTTAATGAATTAATTATTTAACACGTTATCTTCAAATTGAGACTTACCAATAATATTATTTATACGATGTTAATAATTTACAGCGTACCATAATGAAATATTATTTAGGTGACAGATGGTAGGTGCTTTCCAATGAAACCGGTAAAAGGAAGAAATAAAAAATTCAGACGCCATAGTCGTCAAAAGTGACCACCTGCAAGAATAAGAAATGTTGCCACGCCCGCCAGACCATTTAGCTTTACTATAAATAAAGGTAGTTCTTCTGTATCTAATCAGCAGCATAAGCTTGAGCTATATTAGTCTATACTTTCAGCATAAATTGTTTTTGTGCTGCTATCAGAATAATTTCCTTTTCTTTTTCTTCTTGTTGTTCTATTTTCCAGTAGTGAATCAGAATGGCCACAGCTCTTGTTCAAAATTCGACCAACTTTGTGAAGGAGATTGTTCGCCCGGTCGCAAACTTCTCTCCTAGCTTATGGGGCGAACAGTTTATCAACTTTTCTTTTAATACCGAGGTATCGATCCCCTTATTTTTCTTATTTTTTGTTCCCTGCGATATTATTAAGCCTATGTTTGGCTCTAATTTTTTCAAAAACTCATTTTTCAAAATTCATTTTCAATTACACATTCTCCTATAAAATAATTTTACTTGTAAATCGAAAATATTTCATTCATTATTAACCACATATTTTCCAAAAAAATCACTATTCGAAAATTCATGTTATCAAAATGGGGCTCAAACAAGGGCTAAATGATCTATGGAAGAAAATTCTTAAACTATTTCTTATTTTCTTAACTCTGCCACTTAATTAATATAATGACAAGTCATTACCGCTTCTGTGAACATTAGAGTAACTTTTGGAAAACAAATGTTAGAAAAAAAAAATTGACAAAGTGGGCTAAGTTCTTTCATGATCTGGTTTTTGATTCAGAAAGAATATCCCATTTTCAAAGATTTATGTTCTAATCTTAGATGGAATATAGGAATACCATTTCTTGTAAATTTACTTGGAAAATACATCTTGGTAATATTCCTTTTCTTCCATACACTATCATTATGTAGATTAAAGAAGTGAAAACTAGCTTGGCTTAATTATAATAAGTTGTTCTTGTGGAATCTTATAGTTTGCGGAAAAATATGCCAACGAGATCGAAGGGTTTAAGAATGAAGTGAGAACCATGCTAACAGCTCCCGGAAAAGACAACGTGGAGACCATGAATTTGATCGACACACTTGAGTGTTTGGGTGTTTCCTATCATTTTGAAAACGAGATTGAAGAACTATTAGAACGTTTCTTTAATCTCAACTCATATTATGCAGATGAAGCCTATGATTTGTACACGGTTGCACTTCATTTTCGTTTATTCAGATAGCATGGCTACCGTATATCTTGTGATATCTTTAAGAAATTCATAGACGAGACTGGAAAATTCAAAGAGAGTATTAAGAGTGATGCAAGCGGATTGCTAAGCTTATATGAAGCGGCATATTTAAGAGTCCATGGAGAAGATATACTAGAAGATGCCCTCTCTTTTACAACAGAAAACCTGAAATCCATGGCACCAAATCTAAGTTCTACCATTGGGAAACAAGTAGCTCATGCCCTTGTGCAATGCATCCATTTTGGGAACCCAAGAATTGAGGCACGTAACTTTATCTCCATCTACCAAGAAGATGAGTCCAAGGATGTAATGCTGCTAAGGTTTGCCAAATTAGACTATAATTCATTGCAAATGTTGCATAAAAAGGAGCTCTATGAAGTATCAAGGTAATTATCAATTGACAATATCATAAAATAGCTGTGTTTGTGTGTACATAAATTAATAATATGCATTCCTGATATATATTGTAGGTGGTGGAAGGATTTGGACCTTGTTTCTAAGCTTCCATATGCTAGAGACAGAGTGGTAGAATGCTTTTTCTGGGCTATGGGTGTTTATCATGAACCTCAATATTCAGTTGCTCGAATCATGCTCACCAAAACCATTGCAATGACGTCAATAATAGATGATACATATGATGCATATGGTACAGTTGAAGAACTTGAAGTTTTTACAGAGGCCATTATGAGGTACTTATTTATTTCTTTTAATTGAATCCACAATATAAATACAAAATAGTCTCTTAAAGTATTCAATTGTTTATTTGTGCTCGTAATCATGATAATTTCTTGTTTTTTCCAGGTGGGATATTAGTGAAGTTGATCGACTTCCAGAGTACATTAAACCATTCTATAGTGCTCTTCTAGATCTTTATGAGCAATTTGATGAAGAACTATCAAAGGAAGGAAGATCTTATGCAGTTCATTATGCAAAAGAAGCTGTAAGTACTACATTCACTATTACTCCACTACGAAGATCATATTTTCGTGCTTTTGGTTATATTCCCCTCCTTAAGTTACTCAAATATCGACTGACTTGTATGTAGTTGAAAGAACTTGTGAGGACATACTATGTGGAAGCCAAGTGGTTCATCGAAGGATACTTGCCACCGTTTTCTGAGTACATGAACAATGCCTTAATCACGTGCACTTACGTTTATCATACAACTACGTCCTTGTTGGGAATCAAATCTGTTACCAAGGAAGACTTTGAATGGCTGAGCAATAAACCTAAAATGCTTGTTGCCAGCCTCATAATATGTCGGCTCGTTGATGACATTGCTACATATGAGGTACAAAACGCACACAAAATTTATTATAGGAATGCATCAATTATACAATAAGAAATTTTATTTACTTATCTAAGTGTTTTCTACAAATTTTTCTTTATTGAAGGTTGAGAAGAAAAGGGGCCAAATTGCCACCGGCATCGAATCATACATGAAGGAAAACCATGTGTCTAAAGAAGTGGCTGTTGATAAGTTTTTTGAAATGGTTACAAATGCATGGAAGGATATTAATGAAGAGTATATGCGACCAACTTCCTCACCAAGAGAAATCTTAATGCGAATTCTCAACCTTGAACGCATTATAGATGTTACTTATAAAGGCAATGAGGATGGATATACACAGCCACAAAAAGTTTTGAAACCGCACATCGTTTGTTTGTTTATTGATCCCATTGAGGTCTAATATTAATTGGGATCAAGTTGGTGTCAGATTGATGTAATCAAACATGGTTATTTTTTTCTTTATTGTTACTTCTTTACATCCCTGGGGATAAAGCAAAAGCTTCCAATAAGTTGTACACCTTATTGATTACTTATTTTATTCATCATAGTTTGACAGCATATCCATGATAAAATCTTTACTTTTGCTACTTCGATGTTTTAAAAACTCTGTTAATTAGCTACTAAATTAAAGTCTCATATTAGATTATAATTTAAAACCTAAATTATATAACAATATAATTGATATCAACATGAGTACGACACATTTACCAATACAACAAAAACCGACTTTCGCAACGTTCAAAAAACGTTGCGTTGCGAAAAACCTTTTGCAATGTTTGTGCATATGTTACAAATCTCGATGGTGCCATAGAGTAGAAGGATACGACAACATTTTTTTAAATGTTGCTGTAGACTTTTCGCACAAAAGACTGTCAAAAAACGTTGCGAAAGATCTACGACAACATTTTCTTAACGTTGCGAAAGACTTTCTTTCGCAAGGTTCAAAAAATGTTGCGAAAGACTAAAACGTTGTGAAAGATAGTCTTTCGTAACTTTTTTAACGTTGCCATAGGTTTTTTTTAACAACAATTTATACAAATTGATTGACAAAATTGAAAATGACTCCTTATGAACAAATTTCGAAATTGTATTAAAATTGATAATTTAATTACAATTTTTTGAATCCATACACTTGAATATTAGAATGTGATACAACACCATTTAAATAAAAAGAAACTTCAAAACAAAATAAAATGGTAATGAAAAAACTCGATCATAAACGGAACAAAGAAACTACTCTCTTTCTTCTTTTCTAGATGCTTTCATGGATGCAACACGTTCCCTAGTAGCCTTCAATAAAAAAAGTCAATAGAAATTAGATATGTGTAGAAGCAAAAAGTAGATTTCATTTTTAATATTACATCGAAGTGCTCACAACCTAGTTTCTTCCATCTCTAACGGCATGCGAAACGGCCAACCGGAACAAAAGTTAGCACTCGTCAAAGTAAAACGTTCCAAAATATATAAATGATTTTTCTTATTTTTGTCTCAATTTTCGAGGTCATTACGGGATATCAAAGGAAGTCGAAATATTGTATTTTTAATATTATATCGAAGTGCTCACAACCTAGTTTCCCCCATCTATAACGGTGTGCGAAAGCCAACCGTAGCAAAAGTTAGCAATCGTCGCAGTAAGACGTTGCAAAATATATAAATGATTTTTCTCATTTTTGTCTCAATTTTCAAGGTTATTACGGGATATCAAACGAAGTCGAAATATTGCATTTTTAATATTATATAGAAGTGCTTACGACCTAGTTTCCCCAATCTCTAACGGTATGCAAAACGGCCGACCATAGCAAAAGTTAAAACTCGTCGAAGTAAGACGTTCAAAAATATATAAATGATCAAAAATAAATCAAAAATAAAAATTAAAAAAAAAAGGTTGTGAACAGGTTGTGAACAGTAATTTGGCTTGGAGTCTTTTAAATATAGGTAGATACGTATGTATAAAAGATAATCAGACAATCTAAAACACATCAAAACGTGCTTACTCAAATTTCTTTGATCTTTCAGACCAAATCTTATCTTTCTTAGGTCATGTGAATGCTGACAAAAATATGTCCATTTTATTCCTAAAATGTTCTGCGACTTGTTCAACTAATTAGTTAACAAATCGTTTGTCGAATTAATAAAGCCACTAGTATCCAAACTCTTGACTAAAAGGAATGATTTTGCTAATAACTAAGTTGGCATGCTAATTTTGACCATTATAACACCAATAATGCTGCTGGGTAGTTGACCGTATGTGTGTGTGTTTTTGGCAACTGTCCAATAAATGCTGTCTGTTCCTTGCTTTTTTTAATTGACTGACGATATCTATGTAGCATGATTGTTATACCACAGTGCTAACTTCTAGTGTGTGTGTAAGGATTCGAATTTTTACCTAAATTTGATGATTAATTTTTGAATTAATTCTGAATTACGAACTTCTAGATTTTTAATTTCAAGAACTTGGTACTCCAAACCTCCAAATCTTTTATGGTATTCTTCAAAATCAAGACTACACGAGTGGATTGTACTTTCTTTTAATTAAATCAAGAAACTAATTCTTAGACTGGAAAATGAGAAAAAATAATTTTTCACACTTTTCTCTCTCTCCAATTTGAATACTATGAAATTATGTATTATAATTGTTGTAAGAATTTTATGTCAACTAGTGTTTATTTATAGAGATAAAGATGTTACAATACATGTAGAATAATAATTTCAATTTTAAATAAGAGTCTTGATTAAAATTCAAATAGGAGTTTTAATTAAAGTCAACATCCAATTAGTTTACATTTAATTACATGGGTAGTCATAGAACTTCAATTATAATTATAATTAACTTTGCAACTTTTATTGTAATTACTTCTAAGTACAAAACTTTATTGTAATTACAATTAAGCCCAAACATATTATGATTACCGCAATTAAGTCTCAAAACTTTAAATAGTTACCACGTGAACCTGATCGGACATATATTATCCAAACTCCAATAATTAGATCATGTCTAGTAGATACTAGACCATCCAATCTAATTATAAGTCTTCACTTTTTCCTCTAAAGACAAAAGACCGAACTCTCATAATATGTAAGATCATAAAAGCCAATAAATCTGTAATAATTTCCTTCGACCTTTCGTATATGTATTTTATCCCTATCTAAGATTCGATAATTAGGTATGAGCATAACTAACCGATTTGTTCCTCTAATTATACTCACTAACTTAAGTATCATTTTCTTCAACGGTCTTGTGAACAAATCACAAATGTCAAAGTTTAGTCGTTGCTAAACATTGAGCTCAGATTTTAACCATTCAATAGAAAATATTTAATTAGTCACTCTACCCATTTTTTCAGGGTGACGATTCCCGACACGAATTCATGTTCTCTACTTCACTTATTCTCAAGTTCTCAACTCATCGAAATACTTGATCAATCAAATTGATCTCATTTACTGGTGAATCAAAAAATCATTAAATCACGAAAATATATACATAACTCTATCAAGGGATTTAGATGAAATATACAGCGATTAAATGGAATTTAATTCTTCTCATTGTCATGTTATATAACTAAACTCGACACATGGTCTGTTTAATACACTCGAAGTGCACTACTATCACCTTTAACTATTTATGTGATAAGAATAAATTACAAATCTGAATAGTAAATCAATCAACACTACAACCTTCCAGCACAAGATGTCACCCTTATATATCGGCTATGAACAAATTATTTATGATCAAAATATTAGTTGTGTCACACTGTACTTCTCAACGCATATACCCAACTAATATAAAAAGAGATCATATGCACTTTAATTCTCATGCATAATAATAAATAAATGCAATAATAAATAATATTACAAATTATTATTTATATATTATTATTTTATCATATCGAAATATAGTACATGAGCACACAACAGAACAAATCTCCCACTTTCCCTAGAGTATAAGTGTTATATCTTGCAATCTCATGTCTTGCAGATGTCATTCGAAAACTTTAGCCGACATGCTCTTAGTAAATGAGTCTGCAAGGTTATCCCAGTAACAATCTTACTGCGACCACATTTTCTCTATCAACTATCACTCTTAAGATATTATATTTTCGTTCAATGTGTTTACCTTGCTGATGATTCTTAGTTCTTTAGCATTTACCAGAGTCTCATTGTTAGCTAAATACATAGTAAAGGGTTGAGCAGATGCATGTACTACCTCGATTCCATTAGGATTCTCTAAGTCATATAGCCAATTTAGTAGCTTCATAAGCTGCCAAGTACTCATCATCAGTGGTGGAATCAGCAATGCATGGTTGCATGATATTTCTCCAAGTAATGGCCCCACCATCAAACATAAACAATGATATTGACGTATACCTACGATAGTTGATAAATGCATTTTACACACTTATTTTGGTTTACAAACATGGATAATAAATATGTGAATATGGCTTAATTCTATGTAATTTGTGTTTTGTAGGCTAAAAACAATGAACATGGTGAAAATTTGAAAAAAAAAAAAACAATCAAAAAAGAACTAAAATGAAGCAAAGTCAAAGTTTGAGAACTCAAGTGCAAATATTGAAAAGTTGTGTCGATAAAAAATATAAGAGAATCTCGACTTGTTGAAGTATGAACTTTTAATAGTAAGATCTATCCAAACTGAGAAAGGATAAGGAATATAATTGAATAAGTTCACCTTAGGATGCACCTCGGGAAAATTGAGTAAAAAGAATAAGTTTGGGGTGTGTGCATCTCTTGGACGAAGTAAGGAAATATTTAACTACTATAGGTCAGGTGTCGAGCCAATCACGAGCTTGATATGTCTAAATGAGTTTACACACACACATCGAATTATGCATATAACTGATGGAGATTGATTTGATTTTTGCATTGTTGGAGTTGTTCATTTGGTTAATTCCTCTAATATATCTTCTTTTAAATGTGATGTGCTCGAACTAGGCTTTCAAATAAATTCTTTACCACAATAATTGCAACATACTTTCCAAATATCGATTTCATTTTGAACCCCAAATTTTTACGAGTCATATATTGCCAACAATTCGTAGACTCTTTTTCGACATTTTAACATCAACTACTTCATTCTCTTCGATATCTTCCAACTTAATTAAAACATTTTGAGATGCATCGTACCCCCAATAGAGTACTCGAACTACCTTTAAACTAATTAATCCCATCACTAGTAAAATTCATGTTAAGTATTATAGTAAAGAATATTGAATAATAGAGTAAAAGAAATTGTAGAGTAGAATACTGAATATTATTGTAAAGAACATAAACAAATGTGTAAATTGAAAGTAAGAGTTAAGAATT
This sequence comes from Fraxinus excelsior, assembly GCA_019097785.1. Taxonomy (NCBI): domain Eukaryota; kingdom Viridiplantae; phylum Streptophyta; class Magnoliopsida; order Lamiales; family Oleaceae; genus Fraxinus; species Fraxinus excelsior. The sequence goes on from CM032637.1 coordinate 21,655,364, forward strand.
GGAGAGTAGAATAGTGAATATTACGTAAAGAAATAGAGATAGTTTGATATGAATTTGTAAAAAAATTCCCGTATTTATAATAAAAAAAATATATCCGTTTTTAACTATATTTAATTTCAAAATTCAAATTTTGATAAGATCATACACGAATTTTAATTGTGTGCACGTAAGCAACAGCTTGCGTGCACGCTAGCTGTGTGCAAGCAGCTAAAATAGCAGTCTGCACGCAGCTATTGTAGCCGTGCAAGTAGCTTTAATTTGAAATGTTAAATGTTTTTTTTATTATAATACGAGCCTGACGGGCCAACCAAAATGGGGCTCGGTCTTAGCCTCGGCTCGGTGCAACCGAACCCGAGCAAGGCCCGGCTCGAGCTTTTCCGAGCTGAGGCCGAGCCGCCCGACCTTTTTTGCCACCACTATTCGAATTTGAAAACTTATAATTATGAAATATTTGTAGCTTTTCAGTTAGATTTCCCACGCATTTTGAATCACTTCAATCGAATGTTGGAAGAGAAAGATATGATCAAAATACTAAAAGCTATCAGGTGGGAAAAAGCATAACTATGAGGCCGCATAGTTATAATCTATGCGATCGCATATTGCATTCCAGGGCCAAAATTGAGGGTTTGACTTCCTTCTATGCGACCACTTATAAATGTGCTATACGGCCGCATAGTACAAACTTTTGACGAGATTTTGTTTCCTTTTCCAACTGAAACTCTAATTAGGTAATAAGATTTTAAGCATCATATATATACCAAACTCGACAAGAGCACGTGGGGAGGTTTTCTTTTGACCTAAGAAAGATATTTTACAAAGGTTTTGAGAGAAGAAAATAGAAAGAACGTGAAGATCAATTCAAAGAACACAAAAATTCAATTCAAGATTCAACAGGGGATGTCGTTTTCTCATTGTTTTTCTAATTTTCCTTTTTCCATCATGCTTAACTAGGTTAATTCTGTACTACGGAATGATGAACTATATAATATGATTTTTAATTCTTAATTTTACAATTTTTGACATCAAAAACACATTTTGGATATTTGAATGATTTATATGATCTTATTTTCTCCATAATTATTGTGCACGTAATTGTGTGAGTGTAGTGGCTTATTTAATGTATTCGAAAGAAGGGAAATAAGTTCGACATATGTAAATTATCATCGTCATATAAATACAGTCGGGTCAGATATTGGAATATTTTTAACTTTTCTCGAGACAGACTGTTAAATAAGTTAGGAGCATTGATTCGTCAAAATTTTCAATCGTGTGTCAAGGTGTAGAACTAGGTTTAAGAAGACATTACATAGAGATTCGTGATTCTAGTACATTCAGCATACATTCGAAAATTTCAAATTACATTCAACGCTATTTGCATTTACTTTAGTTACATCATTCATCCCTGCATAATTAGATTAATTTAGTTATAATTTCATCACAACAACACTTAAACAAATATTTTCGTGAACAATAGTCTTCAACACTCTAGAAGTCTAAAACTAGAGTCTGAATCCTTTTAACCTATCAAAGTAAGATATGACGAAGAGCATATGATTCCTTGTTCTCCGAATGTACTAAAAGATATACTTTATCGTCATTCAGTGTTTTGATCCTAAAGTTAAATATATCTCGACTCACTACACCAACAATATGATAAATGTCAATTCTATTGCACAACATAGTATACATGAGACACCTACTATCAATGTATAAAGTAACCTACTCATGTACTCAATCGCTTTAGGAGTCGTAGGGGACATCTTAGATAATTGGGTTCGATGCTTGAGGAAAAAATCTTGTATAGCAAATTTGACAAGTATCTTGTCAACATACGAGACTTGGGACACAACTATTAACTTGTTCTTTCTATCTTTCATGATTTGAAACCTGAAACATAGCTAGTTTCACTAAGTCCTTCATATGAAACTATTGAGCTAACCGTGCTTTCATAGATAATAACGCACCCACATTATTTCTAGTGAGTAGAATATTATCTACATAAGCATCTGGAAAAATACAATTTTGTATTGTATCTTTTTATAGACACGTGGTTTATTAAAGGTTTGATTAAAATCTATGTCTTAATCACTTTGTCGAATCTCATATTCCAAGTTCTCGATATTTGCTTAGATCCACATCATCCATAGCCTCCTTATACAAAGTAAAATCATCAACTTGTACCATGGATATCGCCAAATAAGACTCTCCACTCAACAAGTAGATTTAATGTGAATTTATAATCATTTGATTTTGTCTAAAGGACGATCGATCCTTGATTATAGCATCATTTGAAATGTAATATTTTCATCAATGCTAGCATTACCATTCGGTGATGTCTTTGCCTCATCATTACCTTAAATGTTCTATTGATCTATTGGATCATATGACAACTCATCTCTCTCACTTAGATCATGTTGTTTAAGTATATTTGACCCCATAGGATGTCTACCTCAGGTTGTGTTCCAGAAATTGATGGGGGTAGAATTGCTCACTCATTTATTCCAACATGGCCTTGTTCTTGGATTAGCGATCATTAATATATTTATCCTCTAGGAAGGTTTATATTTGTGCTAACATAGACATTCTTACCTAGAAGACTATAAAAATTATTCCTTTGTATCTTTAGGGTATCCCACAAACATACATATCTCTGACCTAGACTCCAAAATTTTTGTATTTCCTTTCAGCACATGAACTGGACTCCCAAACTTTAGATGTGATGCAAGCAGGACTTGAGTTCATTCCAAAATTTTAGAAGAGTTTTGAGAACAGACTTAGAAGTAACTAAGTTAAGATAACATCTAGTTGTTTTTAGTGTATATCCTACAATAAGATAGATGAAGTTGTGAAACTCTTCATTTACCTTTCAATATCTAACAATGTCGTGTTCCTTCTTTTTGAAATGGCATTTTGTTGGGGTGTACCAAGTGTATTCAATTAAGAAACAATACCTTTTTGTAAAGTTGTCCTTGAATTCTCTCAAGAAGTACTCGCCACCTCGATTAGATCGAATTGTCTTAATATACTTACCCAAATATTTATTTATCTTAGTCTAATACTCTTTTGATGTCTCAAAAGTATTTAACTTTCAAGCCATTAAGTAATTGTATTTAAATCTAGAGTAATCATCTGTAAATAAATATTCATAGTTCACTCTCTCAATTATATTCACAGGTCCACATGTATCAGAATGGACTAATTCCAATACATCTTTAGCTCATCTCTTTTGTCAAGAAGGGATATCTTGGTCATAGTGCCATTGTCATACAGGTCCACATGTATCAGATATGATTAGTGATTCCAAAATCTACAACTCAGGAATTTGTAGTATCAACCACTGAAAAATGCGCAGTAATGAAAACACTTTACCAGCACTTTGCTTTCTAGCTAATGCCTCAGGGTAGACTTTCTCTTGCACTTCGTTCGTTTCTCTCATGCTTCTTGTTATTTTCTCTCTTCTTTTCAAATTTGCCTTTCGACTTAGAACTAGATGAGCCACCAAATGATACATGAGTATCGCCATTGTACCCTTAAGACCACTTTCCACATTACAACTAGGGTAACTGGTGCAAAACGTCCCTACCTTTGAAGGTATTTGCACAAAACGTCCCAACCTTTCGTTTTTTAGCACAAAACATCCCTACCTTTCAATTTCTTTGCGCAAAATGTCCTTTTGACCAATATACCCTCCTATATAAAGAAAAGAAAAGAAAAATCAAGAATAAATTGCAATCTTACTCCTAAACTTTCTAAAAAATGTAAATCAATCCAAAACTTATAAAAATATTAAAAAGAACAAAAAAACTCTCTCTCTTGCCCCTTGTCAGCCTAATACATGAGCTCATTTTCCTACGACTTCCGATCGCCCAAACCATCGAATATTGGTCCCAACATGTTCTCCTCATTACCCTCTACAACTATATACCAAAAAATCCCCATAACTCATTGTAATTTGGCCGGAAATCAAATTAAAAAATTGCAGCCTCAAAATCGATCAAACACACACAACTCGCCGTTCGGCAATCCAACCGGTCAGAATCCACCACTGGTCAACTCGCCTCATCAAGCTGAAGCTACCTATGTAAACAATTTCCTCCAACAAGCAACCAACAACCACCAATTTCAAAGTAAAGACAGTCCAGTCGCAACAGCGCACCAACAAGGTGCAGTTTCTGGTTCAGGTGAGGTGACACATGGTAGCGGACCACCTGGGCTGGGTGCGCCATCATCTGGCACACCTAGCCCAGCCATGGGTCCCCTTCAATATGGCTCCAATCCCAACAATTTTTGTCTTAATTGTTCGCCTTCACCTGGTGCACCTAGCCCAACCATGGGTGAGGGTTAAATGCCCCTGGAACCTGTTCAATTTATGGAAGCAGTGAAAAACTGGTGCGAAGGATATGGGTTAACTAATTTTGATTAATTCAGCCTGTTGAGTTGTTGTTTGGGCTAGATTGGTTCTATGGTTGAGGTCGCATGGTTGTGGACTGTCGACTGGTGGTGAGTTTCGATCGTAGGAGTGGCCGGAGATGATGTTTTCGACGATTTTCAGATTTTTTGGTAGCGAACTTTGAGCATTAATTCCGGCCAAAATACTTGATAAAGTTGGGAGAGTTTGGATAGGAGTTGAAGAGGAAGTTAAGGGCTGTCGACCGGTGTCCAAGTCCGACGGCTATAGGTGGCCCTGGCAGGCGGCGATGAGGTGGAGGAAGAATGTGAAGTTTGGAGGGTTATTTGCACTTTTTAAAACGTTTGGACCTATAGTTGCAATTTATTCTTGATTTTTCTTTTCTTTTCTTTTTATTTGTATAGGAGGGTATATTGGTCATTTTATGTTAACAATTGGTCAAAATGGCGTTTTGAGCAAAGAAATTGAAAGGTAGGGGCATTTTGCATCCAAAAATAAAATGTTGAGACGTTTTGCGAAAATACCTTCAAAGGTATGGACGTTTTACGCCAATTACCCTTACAACTATATCATCAAATCAATTAATGGTATCTTCATCTTATGAAAACATATCAAAATAAGAATTTAATACCATGTCAAACTAAGTCTCCTTGATAGATAGTTGCACCCAGACTTTGAGCTACATTTGAAGTGCGCAATCATAGTCAAACTATAATACTTCACGAGCATTATGAATTTCATGCGGATATTCTATAAGGTACAAATGGCTTCACCAAACACGTTCTAAAGGGTATGGAGTATGTCATGGGAGGTACTCTTACTTTTAAGCCTTTTGTTGTAACACATTTGACATCAAAATCAAAATGTAATTGCAAGCGATCTTGTCTACACTCTCCCACTCAGCATATCCAGGCTTTTGGACTAGTCATATAGTCTTAGTGGGTCCATCAAGACATCCCTCAAGTACAAAATTAAGTTTTTCCACATTGACCGTAAACATCAAATTACATTTCCAATCCACATAATTTTTCGCGATTAGTTGGTTTTGTTTTAGAATAACAAAAATGGGCCAAGTGATATATCACATAAAAAATTAACCATCCATTGCATATTAAATGTGAACATAAAAAAAAATTAGCATAAAATGTATGAATGTACATGTAGATTTATCTAACTACAATAATGCAACGACTACTTGATCCTTGTGATCCAATAGGGCTATAGGAAAGATCATTGTGTCCACTTATTAAATTGGAACCCTCCCATTAGGCAAATCATATCTGACGATAAACATCTATACAAGTCTAATATCGTTTTATTTGGTCACCAAAATCATAAACAAAAGCTTCTATAGGTGGTTCGTAGATGGTTTCGATTTGAGTGTAAACACTTGTCTCAATCTGTAGATACTTGAAAATAATTTCGTCATCTATAGGATTCTCACAAATTATATTATATCTAGATAATCTTATCATAAAAAAAAACTCAATCAAGCAACTCGAACTACGCAACCCTCCTATAGGGAGTCTTTGCATTACATGCATGAGGCAAACGTGTTACTTTGCTTATGGATTGATCGAAAGGAGACCATGCATTTTTATTTAAATAAACACCATCTCCCACTCAATATTTTAAAATTAATGAATTTTAATTTTAAATAATTACCAGTTATTCACATTAATCAAATTAATATACATTTTAATTATTACGAATTTCCTTTTAGAAAAAATTAATCTAAATTAAATTAATCAAGAGAATTTTAAATAATTATCAACTCTTCACATTAATCAAATTAATATATGGTTTAATTATTACAATTTTTTCATCTAGAAAAATCTAATATGAAGTAAATCAATCAAAGAAAAATCGGTGTTCAATAATATGCATCCTACTCATAGTATCACGAGCGATGTCACAAATAAATCTTTATATCATGCTGCTTAGAATGATAATATTTGAAACAATTATTTAAAACATTCATAAAGTGATAAATTAAACATTGGTTGCCCAAAAACGATCCAAAAATTAAATTAAGGGAAATTACAAAAAATCAGGTGTATAGTTTATACCAATTCAAAAATCAGGTTGAAAGTTTAATTATTCAAAAATCAGGTATTTTATTTTACACATCAAACCATAGAGTAATCCAAACCCTAAATCTATCATTTCTCTCAACTCTCTCACTTTCTCCCCATTTCTCTCCACCGCCCGCTGCCTCCACTTTTTCCTCCTCCCCTCCCCCTCCCCCTCCCCCTCCCCCTCCCTCGTTGAAGCTCAAACACTGGCAAACCCCGTGGTGCTGGAACCCATTGTAGTCTGATACTAAATCGACAGCTTGGAACCAAAATGTATATTTATTATAAGCAGCCTTACATACTAGATATGAATAAGATTTGATTCATCCCACAAATGGGGCATGAGGACACTATGTATTAAAGGTTGATGCGTCCTTATCCAAAGTCGCCTACAAGGTTTGATTATCTGATGTGCTTTTCAAGATTGGTCTTTAGAATTGGAAGACGATTACTGGGATATATGGTTCCTTTTGTTGTCCTAAATTATGGTTATGTATGTTTCTGTCGTCTGAAGTTGAAAAGTCGAAATTTTTGAGTAATCCTACCATCAAATGGTTCAAGATAAGTGTTGGACTGTTATAGGTTTTAGTTTGGCAACTACTTTGGGCTTGTATCGCTTTTGATGTTCAGATTAAACAAGTGGCAGTGGTGGTAGTGTTGGTGACAGTGGTATGTGACCTACTATTTGATGGTATGTGACCAAATATTTGGTAATCTGTGACCAGTTACTCAACTGTAACTTAAAAATTATATAATTCATGACCGTAAAAAAATCTGTGACCAATTAATTTGAAAATCTGTGACTGTGTAATCTATAAATTTTGATATGTGACCAACTAATTTTGAAATGGGACCAATAAATTAATTGTAACCTATAAAATTTTTAAACTATGACCGTCGGAATAAGTGTCGGAATCGGAGCAGTCACCGGAACGTAGTTGAAATAGTCGTCGGAACAATCGTCGGAGAAGAGTGGTGGTAGGAACGGTCACCGGAATAGTCCCCAAAACGGTAGGGAGTGGTTGAGGTAAGATGAGTTATTTATATTAATTAATAATTAATTAATAAAAATATTTTTAATTAATAAATAAATACCTGAATTTTGCATTTTGAAACTTAATACCTGAAAAATGAATTGTGTCAAAGTTAAAACCTGACTTTTAAATTCTTCCCTTAAATTAAAAATTAATTGGACTAAAGCCCAATATTTAATTTAAATCTCCAATTGAAATTTTTTCAAGGATTCAACGATAACAATCCAAATAGCTATTGAACTCCGCTACTGTACTTGCAAAAATAATTTTGGACCTGACCTTGAGTCGAACCGATCGATGCCGACTCAATAATTATTTTTTCCCCTTTTTATCTACACAAATTGCGTCAACGTCTGCCAGCTGCTAACTTACTGTCGTTGTACCGAAGTTACCCTTGTAATTACTAATAACTGAAATAATTGAATTGCTTTAATTAATAACATGAATTCTATTAATTAACAATTGAACTAATGGAATTTCAGCAATTGACTTCACCGTAATCAATTGAATTACCTAATTAATCAATTTCTATCAACTAATGGCATTACCTTAATTAAACAGAAAGCAAATTTATGATGCAAGTTGTGAGAAAATTATAAAGGAAACTGTCTGCTAAAGTTGCGTACGGTATCAGGCGGTAGCCGCATTGAATTGTCTTGGTTTTTCTTCAACCCGGTCTCCAATTCTTTAATTAATTTAAAAGATGAGAATTGCGAATATTGAAATAATTACATAAATCCTATGTCCACAAGCTCACAATTTTGAATTTAATTGAAAAGAAAATTAAATCAAGATGATGGAGTTGTAATCCACATATCTTGTTGTAGACTCGAAATAACGAATTACAATAAGAACAGGCCACAAATAATTGGTTCACAATTTAAAATAATACAATCATTCAATCAACATATAATAAATTATTCCTAGACATCGCTCGACTAGAACATGCAATCAAGATTCAAAAATAACAAGCACATGAAGGATCTAGATTATTTTGCTACCAGTTGTTGGAATATGGAAGCGCAATTATCCAGAAATTAAAAGATTTTCTTTAATTCAATAAACAAGATCGTTTAAATGTTCACGTGTATATTATATCAAAAATTAAGGATTCGAATTTTTACCTAAATTCGATGATTAATTTTTGAATTAAATTTTCAATTTTTTGGATTATGAGCTTTTAACTTCTTAATTTTAAGAACTTGATACTCCAAATTTCCAAATCTTCTATGGTATTCTCTTAAGTCAAGATTATACCGGTGGATGGGCACTTTCTTTTAGTTAAATCAAAAAGCTAATTCTTGAACTAACAATGAGATAAAAAAAATTCTCACTTTTTTTCTCTCCAGTTTGAATACTATGGAATTATATATTAGGATTGTTGTAAGATTTATGTTCATCTAGTCTCTATTTATAGAGATAAAGATGTTCCAATTCATGTAGAATAATAATTTCAATTTCAAATTGGAGTCTTAATTAAAATCCAAATAAGTTTTAATTAAAGTCCACATCCAATTAGTTTACATTTAATTACATGTATACTCCTAGAACTTCAATTACAATTATAATCAAGTTTGCATTTTTTTAAAGCAATTACAATTAAGTACAAAATTTTATTTTAATTAGAATTAAGCCCAAAACTATTATAATTACCGTAATTAAATCTCAATACTTTATAGAGCTGACATAGGGACCTGATCGGACATATATTATCCAAGGTCCAATAAGTAGATCATGTCTAGTCAACCCTAGACCACTCAATCTAATTATTAATCTTTGCTTTTTCCACTAAAAGCAAAAAATCGAACTCACGGAATATATACGCTTACATAAGTCAAGATTTGATAATTAAGTACGAGCATAAATAACCATTTTACTCCTCTAATTATACTCACTAACTTAAATATTATTTTCTTCAACGGTCCAATGAACAAATAACAGATGTCGAAGTTTAGCTGTCGCTAAACACTAAGCTCGAATTTAACTGTTGAACAAAAAATACTCAAGTAGTCACTCTACCCATTTTTGGGGGGATGATTTTTGACACGAATTCATGTTCTTCGCTCATTCTCAAGTTTCTAACTCACCGAGATATTTGATCAATCAAATTGATCTCACCTATTGGTAAATCAAAAAACATTAAAAGTACGAAAATATATGCATAACCCTATTAAGGGATTTAGATGAAATACACGAAGATCAAGTGGAATTTAATTCTTCATAGGTCGTGCTATAGAATTAAGCTTGACATGTAGTCCGTTCAATATACTACAAGTTTACTAGTGTCACATTTAACTATTTATGTGATAAGGACAAATCAAAAATCCAAATAGTGAATCGGTCAATGCTACAACCTTCTAGTACAAAGTGCCAACTAGGAATAGAGCCAGAAAGATACATTAGGCTGGGTTGAAATTTAAATTTTTTTCAATAAACATATACCATAAAAGATGCTCTAAACCACGGTAAACAAAAATCGGATTCAAAATCGGGTAAAATCATGCACAGTTAACTAGTTATGACAAAATTGCTCAAAACCCACTGAATTGGTCGATTCAACCGTAAACCGATGAACTAGTCGCGGTTTGGTGGTTTTCCCAATTTTTTTTTTCTTTTTTTAGTCTAAAAAATCTTAACTTCCTGATAGACCTCATAAACTAAAATTCAAAAGCCCATAGAAAGCTATTGGATGACATGCTCATTTTATAGACACACTTCTCTCTAATGGTTTCATAAACTTCTAATGTTGGATAATGTCTTTTATAGATGCTTTTCTTTTCAATGGTTTCATAAGTTTCCAATGTGGGATATTGGCATAACAAAAAAAAAATGTTAAATTGTCCATCAAAATCATTTTCCAAATGTATGTCTAATTGACTAATTTGATTTTGAATCCCAACTAGTTAAATTGTAATATTTACCCTCATTTTTTCATTTATTTGATTTTCAAATTTCACTTAAATCGCACTTAATTACTAATATATTAATGTTAGATATTATTTTCTATAAGTTTAAACTATTTTAATTTAACAAAATAAACTATTTTAACATATTGATTTTTAATTTTTGAAGTATCGAGACTAATTGTAGATAAAATCTAATTAACAAAGATAGATTTACTTTGAATTATTAATATGAAAATAAAAAAAATTATTGTTTTCATAGATTTTATTATTTTTGTATGTATTTATTGCATTTGGTTTGATCCCGTTTCGACCTTGGTTGAAGATTTTGATCCATCATTTTTTTGGGTCAATGACCAAGTCGGTTTTTAAAACATTGGTCATAATATACTTTTGAACACACGTAACAAAGTTCTAACAAATATATTTTAAACTAATAAAATTGAATATTACTTATTTTAATAATAACATCATTTCAAAAGCAAATTCATGGTGAAAAACTAAAAAGAATAAAATCAGCCTGGCCCAAAAATTATTTCCCCAGCCCAGAAGCAAATTCATGATGAAAAATTAAAAAGAATAAAATTTGTCTAGCCCAATTAAATTCATTTCCAACCTAAGTCTAAAATTGAAATGATATGCAATTAACCAAATATTTAAACCCAAGTGACCAAATATTAATAAAATTTTTCTTCTGGGCTGGGGTAGGGCTTAGCTATAACCCACCCCTCCCTCCGCCCCTGATGCCAACCCTTATACATTGGTGTTGAACAGATTATTTATGATCAAAATATAAGTTGTGTCACACTGCACTTCTCAACGCAAGTACCCAACTTATATTATCACAAGTGGTTATAAGTACTTTAATTTGCATGCTCAATAATAAATAAATACAATAATAAATAAAACCACAATTTATTTATTATAAATTATTATTTTATCATTGCGAAATATATTATATGGGAGTACAACACAACACATGCTAGAGAAGAGGTAACAAAGGCATACACGCAGAGACGGAGATAGGGGGGCGATCGCCCCCCTCCCAACATTGTCCGCTTGTCCACTATTCTTAGTTAATTTGTAATGTATTTTTAGTTTCACCCCTGCAAAAATTTTGACTCGCCCCCGCAAAATTTTGAAATTTTTTATTTTTTTTTCATTAATAAATATTAACCCAATAACTTACACTTTAAAATTCAACCATATAAAAATTTTAGACCTAAACAAAAGATCCAATATTTACTTAAATAAATAATAGCTCAAATCGAATCCAAAAGCAAAGGACCCATTCATGAATCAATTACCCAAAAGCATACCCACAGGCCACAACCCACAAGATGTAATCCCGACTACAAACACCCCAATTTCAGATGTCCAAGCCATCTCTATTGTAACGCTCCGAGTTCCGTGAACCCAGATTGCCACTCACACTTATTTGTCTAGAATTTAATAGAAAGATTTGCGATAATCACTAAATTTTAAATATCACATTTATAGTTGTAAACCTCATCATTATCATCATAGACTCATTTTCTTAAAATAAATCGTCATCATCAAAGGCTCATTTTCTTAAAATAAATCGTAGGCTCTTTAAAATCATGGGGCGTGGATAGTCTCGTCTCATGCATTTAAGCACATAAGTTATATATAACATCATCTTATCTCATAAGAGATATTCTCATCTTTTCTCATGCATTAAAGCATATAAGTTATGACAAATATAATAACATCATTTCTCATTTTATGCATTAAAGCATCTAAATCACGTAAAGTCACATAATACATGCAATTATAATTTAAACTAATTAATAGGAGCGAGTCTACCTCAATCTGTCTCGAGTCACGTAAAATGTGGAGCGGGAAGTAACCTCAAGCTTTTAATTGTCCATACGTTTTATCTAGCCAAAATAAAAAATAAGTATCGAATTAGTATTTCGAAATTTTAAAGTTTTAAAATGATAAAATAAAGTTTAGGGACTTACTTAGAAATTTATTAAAGCTGGAATTTGAAATGTTTAAGGACTAAAATAGACTTTTTTTTTTAAATCAGTGGCTAACCGTGGGGGAAAAAGGGACTACGTGGACTCATTAACTTATAACTAAAACTTTAGGGACTAAAATAATAACTTTTAAAACTTGGGGGCTAAAGGGTAATTTCTAAAAATTAAAATCACAAAATATCTATCATTTCACTCTCTCTCTCTCATTTACAGAGAGAGAGAGAGAGAACAACGACGGGGGAGGGAGGGGGGTAGGGCTCAGCCCCTTTCTCCGATTTCTACCACCGGTCGAAGCGGTGTCAACGCCACCGTCGCGTGGTGGCGCCGGTGAGTATGCAGAGGCGAATGAGGAGAGTTTTGGTGCACGGGTTGAATGTTAACCGCGGCTTTGGAGGTTCGGGTTTTTGAGTTTCTTGGTGGCAATCGAGTTGGAAAAGGTCGAGGAAGGAGGTAAGTTTATGGGTAATGTCATTTTCTTGATTTTGTGGTTGTTTGGAGTTGATTTGGGGTTGAAATGGTGGTGGTTGGTTGGGTGGTGTATGTGGCCGTGTGCGGTGGTTTTCGGGTCTGGATATGGTGGTGGTGGCGGGGTGGCTTTGTAGCTGATTGGGTGTCGATTTTTGGGGTGAAAATGGTGGCTATCGTGTGGGTTGTAGGCGCTGGCTGGTGGTTCGAAGTTGGGTGCCTGGAGTGGCTCTTGTGGCTGGTTGGGTGTTTGGTTGCAGCTCGTGTGCGTTCGGCTGCAGCTCGTGTGTACAGCAGCTTGGGTGGTGATGGTGGATTGGGTTGAGGTTGGGATTTGTAGTGTGAAATTTGGTGATGAATTGCAGTTAGTGATTTGCAACTTGTGTGGTGTGATTCGAAAATGGGTGGTGAAATAGTGGAAATCGGTGATGGTTTTGCAGCTCGTGAGCCTCCTGTTGATGCTAGAAATGGATGTTCTAGCATCAATAGTGAATTCACTGTAAATGGATTGAAGAACATTTTTGGGAGAATTTCCTTACCAAATTTGGCTGGCTGCGTGAATGTGAGGAAATGGAGGAAATGAGAGTTTTATGAATAGTAATTATTAGGGCACAAAAACCTAGGTGTTAAGTGGGCCAAGAACTTGGGCTACAAGAAATTCCCTTATTGGGTTTAAGTGAATTAGACTAAAATAATCGAGGTTTGGACTAACATAATTGGACTTTAAATAATAATAAAATATAGTACTTAAAATTATTACATTTGGATGTAAACAAAAATAATAAGGAACTTGATACTTTAAAATTATTCGAGATTGGACTTGATTTGAAAAGATTTAAACTCGATTTACAATGGCTAGACGAACATGCTTTCATTTTAACGTTTGGGGTTAAAACTTAGCGACATGTTTTTCAAAAAAAATAATTTTATATTATTTAAAATTCTTGGTTGCTACAACTTTATCTCCTTAAAAATAATTTCGTTCTCGAAATTTAAACTTACTTGATCTAAAATATCTGGGTACTTAGCCAGAATCTCGTCCTCCTTTTCCCAGGTAGTTTCATCATTATCTTGTCTACCCCACTGGACTTTGAGTAAAGGGATCTCTTTGTTTCTTAAGACATGGACTTTTCTATCAACAACACACATAGGTGTCTCCTCATAAGACAGTTTTCTCTGAATCGAAATAGTTTGAAAATTTACCACGTGACTCGGGTCGTTAATATATTTCCTCAATAAAGAAACATGAAAAACATTGTGTACGGTCTAGAGCTCGGGCGGCAACACCAAACAATAAGCCATGTTACCTACTTTCTCTAATATCTCAAATGGTCCGATAAAATGAGACCTTAACTTCCTTCTCTTGCCGAAACAGATAGTACCCTTCATAGGAGCTACTTTCAAGAACACTTTCTCTCCAATCTCAAACTCCAAGTCTTTTATCCTTTGATCGGCATAGCTTTTCTGTTTGTCTTGGGCGGTTTTGATCCGTAGTCTGATCTTCTCAATAGTCTCCACTGTCCTCTCAATCAATTCTGAACCCAAATTTTTTCTCTCGCCTACCTCATCCCAATAGACTGGTGATCGACAACTGTTGACCTATGGTTGATTCCATCCTTAATGTTTTGATCATAACAAATTAGATCAATATTTTGATTGGAATATGTGTATGCAACTTGTATCTCTTATCAATTTGTTAAATTCGTATATTACAAATTATCATGTTTGTCATAATCAAAAAATAGAAAATTGTTGACCTATGGTTGACGTCTCGTTTTGATTATTACAACAAATTATGTTTATTTCTAACAAATTGACTTCGAGTATCTATAGTGATTATTGCACAAGAATAAAATCGAAGACACGAAGTTTGAGGTCAATTAATTTGCATACAGCGCTCGACATGGAAACAAAATTGATCAAATAAGGCTATGAAGAATCATATTGAATAAACTCGCAAAAATATGCCTCAACAAGAATCAAGAAAAAAGTCAAAGTACGATCAAACATGCACGTGAAGATATTCAAAACAAAGTACTTAGACTTTTATATGTAAAGGTAAAACGTTTCAATACTTGGCAATGATTCGTGATAAGCTCAAAAATCATTTTGTGCACGAAAAATTATTTTCACTACCACTTGCATAAAATGTTTTGATCAAAAGTGAAATTGATTTTCAAAATGATGTTTGGACTTATATCATATTTTCATTCAAAACATTTTGCAAAAAAAAAAAAAAAAAGTCAACAGTTGATCATACCGGACGTCCGGTAAAATCGATTTTTGGCCACAACTATCAAATTTCAACGGTCTTATTTTCTGACAAAAAATAATGGCTAAAATGACCGTTTGAGTTTTTACCAGACGTCTGGTAAGAGTCGTTTGGTACAGCCGAAACTTGACAGATTTTCATCTATAAATATACACTCTCTTTGCATTCAATTGACACAACTTTAGAGAGAAAATTAAGAGAGTTATTTATTGAAAATCTTTGAGCTTAATTGATTATATATTCCATCTCATTCACGAAGAATTTCTTGATTGATCCAAACTAGTTTTTATCCATTTCATCAAGAATTCAATTTTGCAAAGAAACTTTTTAATCTCATCTATTTTCAAATTCTTGATAAATGTTTTCTTTGCCAACACTTAAATTGAAGTGTAAATCTTTTATCATACTTAACTTGTGTTATTTTGTTAAGAGAGATCATTCGTTGAAAACTTTGATAAAAATACAAACTATTTCATCATCTATCTTTTATCAAAGTTTACAACATCAATACTTGAGCTTAATTCATTTGCTATCAATTGAAGTGTTTGCCTATTCTCTTCTGTACTCAACTTTAATTTTATCATTCGATAAAAAGAGAAGATTTGAATTGTAAAATTCATTTAAATTGTGGGTCGGTTGTAGTCCATTAAAGATCAATATTGTATAAGGTTTAATGCGCCTTGTTGTAAGTCACCGTGTGGGTTATATCGAGGTCTCGTAAAGCTCGGTAGTGTGGGTCGTGTTGAGGTCCCGAAAAGCTCAACATTGTAAAGGATCGGTACTCCTTGTTGTAAGTTACCACTTTAATACAAATTGGCCTTGCTCGTGACGGAGAGCTTGGTAATGGGGACGTAGATCATTGCATTGGATCGAACCTCATTAAATCGGTTTGTTATCTTTACATTATTGTACTTTACTTTAAATTGTTATTTACATTGTGCAATATCATACTTGAATTAAGATAACATATTTTCATATTTACTTATTGTTTTATACTTTGTAATTATACCTTGTGTGTTGAATTATTTTTAGACTAAGTGTCGAAAAAGTTTCAAAAACCAATTCACCATCATTTTGGTTAGTTATTCATAAAGTGCCTCATATGGTATCATACCAATAGTAGCCTGAAAATGGTTATTGTAGGCAAACTCCACTAATGGAAGATGAGTCTCCCAATTACCACTCAAATCTAGTACACAAGCTCTAAGTATATCCTCTAGTGTCTGAATAGTGCGTTCAGATTGTCCATCTTTCTGGGGATGGTATGCAGTACTAAAATTTAATTTAGTACCCATTGCAACATGTAAACTCTTCCAAAATCTCGAAGTAAATCTCAAATCTCTATCCGAGACAATGGAAGCTGGTACTCCATGAAGTCGAACAATCTCTCTAACATACAATTGGGCTAACTGATCCACATTGAAAGTCATTCTGATTGGTAGGAAATGAGTTGACTTCGTAAGTCGCTCTACAATAACCCAAATAGCGTCATGCCCTCTTACTGATTTTGGTAACCCTGTCACAAAATCTATGGAAATTTTCTCCCATTTCCATTCTGGTATATCCAAGGGATTTAACAATCCTGATGGTCTCTAATGTTCAGCCTTGACCTACTGACATGTCATGCATCGAGAGACAAACCTTACAATGCAACCTTCATATTTCTCCACCAAAAAGTATTTCGCAAATCACGATACATCTTTGTCCCTCCTGGGTGGCATGCATATGGTACTGAATGAGCTTCTGTCAAAATCTCATTCCTGATATGTTCATCATTCGGTACACAGAGACGCCCTCTGAACATAAGTGTTTTATCATAGGCAATCTCGAAACCTATTATCTTGCCAGTCCCAACTTCGGATATGATCTTTTCTAAGAATTTATCTCCGGCTTGAGCTGTCACAATCTGACCTCTCAAATCTGGCTTAATGGTCAGATTTGCCAATCTAATAGATCCTTGGACTGATGGGGCTCGCACTTCAATTCTTAATTCTGAAAATCTATAATATATTGATCTTGTGTTATCCCCAAAGCTGATAACTGTCCAGCGTTCTTTTTGCTCAAAGCATCTGCAACCTTATTTGCTTTACCCCGGGTGATAAAGAATGGTGCAGTCATAATCTTTTACCAGCTTTAGCTATCGACGTTGTCTTATATTCAGTTCCTTCTGAGTGAAGAAATACTTGAGACTTTTGTGATCGGTGTAAATCTCACATTTACTCCTATACAAATAGTGTCGCCAAATCTTAAAAGCGTGCACAACAGCTGCGAGCTCTAAATCATGTGTCGGGTAATTCTTTTCATGTGGCTTCAACTGTCTTGAAGTATATGCATCACTTTGCCATTATGCATCAATACACAACCTAAACCATGTTTGGATGCATCTCTATAAATAACGAAACCATCAGACCCATCTGGTATTGTCAACACTGGTGCTGAGACAAGTCTGTTCTTAAGTTCCTGAAAACTTTGTTCAAACTGTTCTGTCCACTGAAACTTAACTCCCTTCCTGGTCAACTGAGTTATAGGGCTTGCTATTTTAGAGAAACCCTCTATGAATCATCGATAATATCCAGCTAATCCAAGAAAACTTTTCACATCTCCAACATTTGCAGGTGTTGGCCAATTCGTTACAGTTTCAACTTTAGAAGGATCAACCTCGATGCCTTTAGCTGTAACAATATGACCCAAGAAACCTACTCTCTCGAGCCAAAATTCACATTTCTTGAATTTGGCGTACAACTTTTCCGCTCTCAGCGTTTCCAACACAATTCTCAAATGTTTTTCATGCTGTGTAGAATCTCTGGAGTAGATCAGTATGTCATCGATAAAAACAATAACGAATTTATCAAGATACTGATGGAAAAATATGTTCATCAAGTCCATAAATATTGCAGGTGCGTTCGTGAGACCTAAAGGCATTACTATGAACTCGTAGTGACCATATCACATCCTGAACGCTGTCTTTAGTACGTCAATTGGTGTAACCTTTAGATGATGGTAACCAGATCTCAAGTCAATCTTGGAGAAGATAAATGTACCTTTCAGCTGATCGAATAAGTCTTCGATCCTGGGAAGGGGATACTTATTCTTTATCGTCAACTTGTTAAGTTCTGAATAGTCGATACACATCCTCATGCTTTCATCCTTATTCTTTACAAACAAAATAGGTGTTCCCCATAAAGATACACTTGGTATGATGAAACCTTCTCTAGCAATTCCTCTAACTGCACCTTCAGTTCTTGCAACTCTTTCGGCCCCATAAGGTATGAAGCTTTAGAAATAGGGACAGCTCTTGGTGCCATGTCAATGGGAAATTCCACATGTCTATCCGGCAGAGTACTGGGTAGATCATCTGGAAAGAAATCACGTATTCACATACTACTGGCACTGAATTCAGAGTAATTTCCTCTATGAGTTTGTCTTGAAAACTAACCAAATAGCCCTAACAATTGTCATTGGCTAAAAACTTCTCTACTTATAAAGCGGAGACAAGGCGAGGAAGTGCATTGATCTTCGTCCCATAAAACCTGAATACTTCTTCACCATTTTTATGAAAAATAACCTCTTTTTCGTGGCACATGATTGCGGCACAATTGGTGCTGAGCTAATCCATACCCAGAATAATATCGAAGTCTTTCATTCGAATAATATTTAAGTCTGCCTCCGAAACTTGACCATCAAAATCTATTTGAATTACTTTGACTATCTTATTAGTATCGATAGTTCCTCCTGATGGCAAACTAACCTTGAGGGTACTACCAATCTCTTCTCCTATTAGGTTTAATCTTTCTAAACATGAATCGGATATAAATGAATGTGTGGCTCCTGAGTCTATTAGAACATATATGGGGATATCAGAAATAGATAGTATACCTAATATCATATTAACATGCTCAAGATTGGAAGGAAATACAGTATGGAAAATAGTTAAGACATGCATTAGAATACCAGTGTAACTAGTATACCTACAATCACGTCAGAATCCTCAACTGCATCCATAGCAAATACTCTTGCTTTCCCTTTTCTGTTCTGGTCCAGGTTCGTCTTCTAATTGGAACCCTGGGCGCGGATGGAACACGACAGTTTGATGCAAAGTGACCCGACTGGCCACACTTATAGCAGACACCCTTTCCAAATAAACACTCTCATTTATGCAACATCTGACACTTAGGGCAAGGTGGAGTGAAATTGGTCATCTGTTTCCCTGTTGGTCCTAGATTCTGCCTCTTAATAAATGTTTGATTCCTGTTATGATTTTGATTGCGATTCGGACCTTGCCACTTTCTCTTTCCCTGATATCTCTGCTCATTGTGATTACCTTGGTTCCCAACTTTCACACCGGCATAGGCTATTGCTTGAGCCTTCTTCACTACTTTCCTATAAGTTGGCAGCTCATGTGAATTGACAATCTGCCTGACACCCAAGCGTAGGCTCCTCTCAAAACGCCATGCCTTTTTGAACTCAGTCTCTACCAGATGTGGAGCATAACGTGACAGTTCCTCGAACTTTCTCTCATATTCAGTTATATCCAATTCACCTTGTACTAAACGCAGAAACTCAGACTCCTTGTGATCTCTGAGGGCTTGTGGGAAAAATTTATCCCTGATCTCAGCCTTAAATTCGTTCCAAGCCAGAGCTGCTTGTTGCTCTTCACTCTTTGTCCGTGATGCAAATTCCCACAAAAAACCAGCTCTTCCGACTAACATAAACTCTGCACAGCCTACCTTCTTATTCTCGGGGTATGATATGTGCCTGAAGATCTTCTCGATGGCCTGAAGCCACTCTTCCACTGCCAGTGGGCTATCTCCACCATCGAACGTAGGCGGGTGGTATTTCCTGAACTGTTATATTACTGACACTGTAGGGTTAACTGGCTGTGGATGTTGTCTCATCTCTTGCACTGCCTAAAGTAATTCTCAGATGATGTCGGCTTGAGTTGTTGGTGCCATAACCGTCATAAAATTAAAAGTAGTTCGTAAAGGTTGAACCAAGTGTACTAACAACATAGACAATAAAAAATAACTCGAAAAATGGAAATTAGAAACCAAACATCATTTCATTAATAACTGAACTTCTTTTAACGAGGGTACATGAGTAGGAAGGCATGTATGCCGATTTTTTTTTTAACAATAAAATGTCAAACCTACTCTAGATTCTATCTCTCTATTCTCCTTCGGTTACATATGATTCGACGTCCGAGAACTCTCATAGCCTTGGATCAACGTCTTCTTCTAGTTCTTCTTCGGGTTCCTCATCGGGATCTACCTCGGGTGCTAACTCATCTTCTTGCCCCGGTTCGGGCTTGAGCATTGACTCATGTTCGGCTCCCCTTCAGGTGCAACCCCAAAGCGGTACTCAAAGTACATGGCCCAATATGCTACGAATCTCACACAGAAGGTGTCATACTCTATATCCACATTAGGTGACATAAAAGCATCTATGTATATGCTACGAGCTACTTTCGCATAGTCGCTTCGAAAGGTCGCGAGTAAGTGATGGATCGACCGTCGATTACACGTCACGTAGCCATGTTGTATGGCCCGATCACATACAATGTTCAGCTGCTCTACATGTTGGGCAATTGTCCATCGAGTCTAGGCCTGAAGCGGTCGTAATCTCTAATGGCTTGTTCTGCGTTACTAGGTACATTTCTACGAATAGGTGTCATGTCCTAAACCAATTATGCAATGTCCAATTAGGCGGGGTTATTCATCTCTTTTAGTTAAAATAACGAGGACGTAAGAAAAAAATAATAATGTAAAAACCCCTTCAAATTTTGTTCAAACTAGTCTTTCTTTCTTTCTTTCTAATTTGGATACACTTTCTTTATCTTTCTTCTAAGTCTCATAAATTGTTAAAACAGGTATCCGAAATACAATAACGTTAAACTTCATAAACTTCTTTACCTTCGGAGTCGGCGGATCGAATGATGGCAGTGACAACTTTCATTAATAAAAATTTAAATAATGTAGAATGTCTCTTTGAAAATATTTCTTTTTTTTTTAAATTTGCCAGTCTAGAGAAACGCAGACAGGCTCTGATACCAAGCTATAACGCTCCGAGTTTCGTGAACCCGGATTGCCACGTCATACTCATTTGTCTAGAATTTAATAGAAAGATTTGCGGAAATAAATAAATTCTAAACATCACATTTATAATTGTAAACCTCATCGGCACGAAATTCATTTGATTAACTTAGGATAATTGTTTAAACTCAAGCTCGAAATAATTGAAATAACAAAATATGTTAATAATATTCAAAGTGCATAAATTTCAAAATTAAATAACTTCATCTATTAAATCGTACGACCACTGCCCATCAAACTCGACCGTCTCTAAAATCTACAAATGTTGTTAAAATAACGGAATGAATATTTCGATGAAATACTCAGTAGATTCATCGCCGATAATTAATTTACAAATAATTGAAAACATAATTATGCAATAGATACCGTGACATCATCATCATAGGCTCATTTTCTTAAAATAAATCGTAGGCTCTTTAAAATCATGGGGTGTGGATAGTCTCGTCTCATACATTTCAGCACATAAATTATGCAAAACATTATCTTATCTCTTCTCATGCATTAAAGCATATAAGTTATGACAAATATAATAACATCATTTCTTATTTTATGTATTAAAGCATATAAATCACATAAAGTCACATAATACATGCAATTATAATTTAAACTAACTAATGGGGGCGAGTCTACCTCAATCTATCTCGAGTCACGTAGAAAGTGGAGCGGGAGGTAACCTTAAGCTTTTAATCGTCCGTACGTCTCGTCTAGCCAAAATATGAAATAAGTATCGAATTATTTCAAAATTTTAAAGTTTTAAAATGATAAAATAAAGTTTAGGGACTTAATTAAAAATTTATTAAAACTGGAATTTGAAAAATATAAGGACTAAAATAGACTTTTTTTTGAAATCAGTGGCTAACTGTAGGGAAAAAGGGACTCTAAGGTCTGATTAACTTATAACCTAAAACTTTAGGGATTGAAATAATAACTTTTAAAATTTGGGGGCTAAAGGATAGTTTCTAAAAATTAAAATCACAAAATATCTATCATTTCACTCTTTCTCTCATTTATAGAGAGAGAGAGAACAATGATCGGGAAGAGGGGGAGGGCTCAGCGCCTTTCTCCGATTTCTACCACTGGCCGAAGTCGTGCCAACGCCACCGTCACGTGGTGGCGTCGGTGAGTATGCGGAGGCGAATGGGGAGGGTTTTGGTGCACGTGTCGAAGGTTAACCGCGACTTTGGAGGTTCGGGTTTTTGAGTTTCTTGGTGGCAATCGAGTTGGAAAAGGTCGGGGAAGGAGGTAAGTTTATGTGTAATGTCATTTTCTTGATTTTGTGATTGTTTGGAGTTGATTTGGGGGTGAAATGGTGGCGGTTGGTTGGGTGGTGTGTGCGACTGTGTGCAATGGTTTTCGGGTTTGGATATGGTGGTGATGGCTGGATGGCTTTGTAGCTAATTGGGTGTCGATTTTTTGGGGTGAAAATGGTGGTGTCGTGTAGGTTATAGGCAGTGGCTGGTGGTTCGAAGTTGGGTGGCTGGAATGGCTCTTGTGGCTGGTTGAGTGTTTGGTTGCAGCTCGTGTGTGCAGCAGCTTGGGTGGTGATGGTGGATTGGGTTGAGGCTGAGATTTGCAGTGTGAAATTTTGTGATGAATTGCAGTTAGTGATTTGCAGCTTGTGTAGTATAATTCGAAAATGGGTGGTGAAATGGTGGAAATCGGTGATGGTTTTGCAGCACATGAATCTCCTGTTGATGCTAGAAATGGATGTTCTAGCATCAATAGTGAATTCACTGTAAATGGATTGAGGAACATTTTTGGGATTACCAAATTTGGCTGTCTACGTGAGTGTGAGGAGATGGAGGAAATGAGAGTTCTATGAATAGTAATTATTAGGACACAAAAACATAGGTGTTAAGTGGGCCAAGAACTTGGGCTACTAGAAATTCCTTAATTGGGTTTAAGTGAATTGGGCTAAAATAATCGAGGTTTGGACTAACATAATTGGACTTTAAATAATAATAAAATATAGTACTTAAAATTATTAAAATTTGGATTTAAACAAAAATAATAAGGAAGTTGATACTTTAAAATTATTCGAGATTGGACTCGATTTGAAAAAGATTTAAACTCCATTTCCTACGGCTAGACGACCACACTTTCATTTTAACGTTTGAGGCTAAAACTTAGCAACACGTTTTTTAAGAAAAATAATTTTATATTATTTAAAATTCTCGGTCTCTACATCTACCATCTGTTATATAAATAGGCAGTTTACTTTTGTCTTTTTTATGTCCATCTAACGTTCATATTTTCAATTTGTATAGTGAACACATAGATGAACATATTATTTTTGTATCGACAAACTGATTGTCATTTTGGTCAGTCAATCTAACTTACTTATTTTAGTACTCAAAATCGTCGTTTTCAATCATCTTAGTTAAAAAAAA
Source organism: Fraxinus excelsior (assembly GCA_019097785.1). Classification (NCBI taxonomy): domain Eukaryota; kingdom Viridiplantae; phylum Streptophyta; class Magnoliopsida; order Lamiales; family Oleaceae; genus Fraxinus; species Fraxinus excelsior. The sequence continues at coordinate 21,679,003 of CM032637.1, forward strand.
TTTCATGTTTTCAATTTGTATAGCGTTAGACAAATAGACGGACATATTGTTTTTGTATTGACAAGTTGATTGTCATTTTGGTCAGTCAATCTAACTTGCCTATTTTAGTACTCAAATTCGTCGTTTTCAATCTTCTTAGTTAAAAAAGAATTCGGGGAACCCCTCGTATTTTTTCCCCCGTAAGATTGAAATTCTGGCTATGTCCCTGCATACACGATGCAGCATGCCATGTATATGGCCAACTTTCTGAGTGCAAGAGCCGAAGAGATAGTCCCTGGTGGCCTGGCAGCCATCATTGTCCTGGCTCTCTCAAATGGAAGCCCTCATGCTCAAGTCATTTTTAACATGATGTTTAATCTCTTGAGATCTTCTCTCATGGAAGTCTCCAAAAAGGTTAGATACATGCATGTGATGCATCCAAACCAGCAGGCTTGGTTTTAGGCCGAGGCAAACAAGGTCGGTGCCTCGGGCCCAATTTAAAAGGAGGCCTAAAAAAATTTTTAATTAAATGGAAAAAATCATATTTAATGCCAAGTTCCTTCTCTGTCTACCCTCCGTGAGTGCGTGAGAGAGAGAGAGAGAAACCCGAAATCCACCGTACCTCAACTCGTCAGAGTAGCTGAGCAGCCTGAAATCGTTCGCCACCGTCCGCTATGCCATGCTCTCTCTCTCTTGTGTGTCCGTCCACGCCGTTATGTAATATGATTTCATAGTTATATGTATATATTTATGTTTCGAAATGACTTATATATGATTAAAAGTTTATAGATGCATTTGAAATTTTTATACGATTTCATCAATCCATCAGCTATATCATTGTAAAGAGCTCGGAAGAAGCGAAATTAATTTAGGGATTCCTCATTCTTGTAATTAAATGTGTTTTCTGATTTAGGGATTTATCTAATGCCTAATGGTTGGTGAGATTAATTTTGATATAGAGATTTATGATTTATGTAATGATTGCTGACTGATCTTGTGAATTGGGATGAGCTACTTTTCATTTTATTTATTTTTTGTTGATTTTTGAGTAAAAATTGGTTCTTGTAGATAAGAAAGTCACATGTTCTAGTTTGGCTATTTGGGTTTTCTTGGCAGTGGGTGAAATGTGGTCTTTGGTTCCTATACAATTTATTTATATTTCTGTTTGTTCTTGTTGCATTGCACAGTTGGTCACTGATTGATTTGGATATTTTTACTTAAAGTGGGTTGACTTTGATTTGGCTGCTTTTATGTTAATTGGCTTGTGGTTTAACTTTTTATTGATTAAAATGGTAAATTTCATAGTTTAAGAATGAGTGATGGTGTCGTGGTTAATTTGAACTTTTGATTTCAGGCTTGTAAGATAAGAAGGTGGAATAGGGTGTGATTCCATAATTTTCGTCGATTTTCTACTTCTCAAGTAAGCAATGGCTTGCCCTAACTTGATATTGAATATATTGAAAATGTTTGATGTCTTGTCGGCTTATATAATTGTGGTTTGGTCGGTTTATATGAATGTTCATTGTAGCCTATAGGATTTGATTAATGTTTTAGCCTCTAAAACAACGAGACGAATAGTATTTAACTGATAGTTTGAACTTTTGTCATTTTGTTATTTTTATAATATAAATCTTTTATTCTTTATATTTGTGTGTTGTTTTACTCTTCAGTGTTAAGTTAGCAATACATTACATAATACACTGTTGGATTTTGTATTTACGTTGATTTAGAGGGGACCAATTTTGGTAGTTCGCCTTAGGCCCCGAAAATCACAGGACCGGCCCTACAAACCAGTATTCTATTTTCCATGTTTCTCTCATACCAAATGTTACAGAATGCCTTAATTCGCAGTGAGAACTGCATATAAAAAAACTTTGAATCATGTGCAGGGCCTAAATGATGAAGAGAAAGTGGATTCATTTAACATACCAGCTCACTGCACGTGCCCTTAAGAACCCGAAGAAGCAATAGAGAAAAACGGATGTTTTAGCATCGAAAGCAGGGAGAGTTTGCCCTCATTGATAGCGCCTCAATATGTATCTCTGAGCATAAGAGCCATTACTGAGGAGTTAATAAGGGAACATTTTGGATCTGAGATATTAGATGAACTTTTTGACCTCTTTACTAACAAAGTTTCGGAGTCACATCAAGATATAGCATCAACTTGTTTGTGTTGCTTAAGTGCAGAACAATATATAAATTGAAAATGCGAAATGGGTTGAATTGACGACTTGTATTAATCGATCGACTATCAATGCTTATTTATTGAGAGGCAAAGAGCTTATAATTTGATACAAATAACATTTTTATTGTATTATTGTAATATGTTGTAAATTTCACTTTTTTTTTCTCTCTTTTTGTGTAAAATTATGTGGCATTGTAGTGAGTCCATGTTCTCTCAAACCCTTGTTTGAGCTCCATTTTTGGGAGAGAATGAAATTTGAAATAGTGATTTTTTGTAGAATGTAAAGATAGGAAAAATTTTTGGACTTACTTGTAAAATTATTTTATAGAAGAATGTGTGGTTAAAAATGAGTTTTGAAAACAATGAATTTTGAAAATAATGGACTCAAACAGGGAAAGACATTTTTTTCTCGTTGTTTTTTCTGAACTTATTCAAACTTTCATTTCGTATGAGGAGAAAGCATATTAGTCTGTTTATACTTCTGACTGAGCAGACTTTATTTTGTAATGTAAACAATTATGTATAAACTCGTTAATGAAAGGAGCTTGTGTTCACATTTCATAAGTTATCAGTTTTTACCTTTCTTTCTACACCCTCAATCAACTACCACTTTTAGGTTTTTTCTTACCGTCGTGTTCACTCAAATCACAAGTGTACTTATAATAAAGTATATTCTAAAGTCCAAGTATCATCTAAGTGTACTATCAATTTTTATCCTAATCTACCTTCACTCTAAACTTGTGTTGTAATCAAATAGTAAATAAAAAATTTATGATTTTAAAAATTCGTGTGATAGGTCTTGTAAATAAGGGTCCGTTTGATTGCAAAATGGAATTTGGGTAGAAAGAAAATGAATTCTAGAGAATTGAATCGTCTAAAACTTGTTTTACTGAGAATTGTCAATTAATTGTGTTTGATTGGTATAATTTTTCATCTGAAAAATATTGAAATTTTGGATCTTTTGGTATCTGTTTGACTTTATTTTTCTTGAAAATTATCCATTAAAGAGATATAATTTGTTACAATTAGAGATAGAATTTATTTCAATTGTAAAAAAAAAAATGTCTAGAAAAGTTTTTCTCACCAAACTCATTGTATCAGCTTTTCATCAAAAATCAAGAAAATGTGGAAAATCAATTCTATGGAAAATTTAGTCAATCAGGAAATGAGTATTAATTTCCATCTTCCATGAAAAAAAAAGAGCAATCAAACACGGCCTAAGTGAAACCAAAAGGGGAGGTTATTGGAAAATGTGCTTAGCATATTTTTAAATAACTTATTATTGGCCTTCTTAATTTATAGTATAATTGTCAAACAATGAGATAAGTGCACAGGTCTTGACTTACAAGGATATTTCAGCTGCAATTTTCGTTCTGTTTCCTTATATAACATGATCTAATATCATGATATGCAAGTACAGCTGGTATATTTTAGGTTTATATCATCCTATATACTTTCAGGTTAGTTTGGAAGAAAAATATAAGGATATGATAAATTAACTTTGTTTTTCCTTATATTGGCTCCATATAAATCTAAAAATCTTAAGTTTCTTACCACTTTAATTGCAGATTGTTAGGATAAAAATTAATTCTATGTTTTGATAATTAACTTTTCTATAAGTTTAAGAAATCGAGCCTTGTTCAACAATGCTCATGCTTGGGCGACTTAGATAAATCATATAGAACTAGAGGTGTCAAAATGGACAGACCAGCCAGACCCGTAAAAACTGGCCCGGATCGACCCGGGACCGCGGTCCAACCCGTCACCCGAGCGGGCGGTTCACTGGCCAAAGAGGTGTGACCCGCGAGTTTCGTAGGTTTAGGCTTCACGGGCCGCGGTTAACCCGATGGCCCGTGAAAAAAAAAATTTGAAAAAAAAGTGGAGAGAGCCGTTGAACGAACTAAGCCCGTAGCTGGCTTGTTGCAGGCTACGCCTACATGCTACTTTATTTTTTTTTTTTTTTTTAATGGTAATATCGGATAATTCATCTATAAATTCAATTAATTGGTAATATTTAGTTCACTTCATTTTCGTCTTTCAAGTTTCAACTACAAATATTAGCATCATCTCTATTATATTTCTTTCCTCTTACTACTAAACTGTTTAATACTATTATATTATGGATTCTCACGATTTTTCATCTCAAAATCCTATTTTCAATGACAGTTGCTCCCCAATAAATTTAGAAGATGATAATGTTGCAAAAGTTGGATCATCTGAAAGTTCAAGGAAAAAAAACAAATATTAGAGGTGTGACAATTTTTTACAGTAAATGAAAAGGATGGAAATGCAGTATGCAATATCTGTAAAAATAGATTATGTCTGGAGATATGGTCAAGGCACCGACACGCTATGGAGACACAAAGAGAAACATCTAAATGAAACAAGACATTTGGATCCTAAACAAACTCAAATTACTGGTTTTACTAATGCTAGTGGATCAGCCACTTTTATTAATTTTGTTTATTCGCAGGAACGAATGCGAGTTGGGATGTCAGAATTTTTAGCACCTCGTGAGGTGCCCTTCACGTTTGCAGAAGATCAGTATTTTGAAGAGTTCCTGCAAAAGTACATTCAACCTTCTTACAAGAGCGTAAGTAGAAATACTGTTCGTTCTGATTCTATGAAATTATTTTATACAATAGCTGAGAATTTAAAAAATGAACTTAAAACAATTGATGGAATTATGTGTTTCACATCTGATTGTTAGTCTGGATGAAATCATAATGGTTATACTTGTATTACAGCACATTTCATTGATAATAATTGGTTATTGCATAAAAGAATTATTACTTTTCGTTTACTTGAATATCCACATAATGGTGTAAATTTGTGTGAAAATTTATTACAAGTTTTTAATGAGTTTGGTGTGTTACTATTTAGTGTTACCTTTGATAATGCAAGTGCTAATAATGCATGTATTGAGCTATTAATTAGGGCGGTTAGACCCCTATATGATTCTAAATTATTTCACATGCCTTGTGTTTGTCATATATATAATTTAGTTGTGCAAGATGATTTGAAATTAATAACACCACAAATAAGTATAATTAGAGAATCTATTAATTATATTTTTTGTTCAAAATCTAGACAACAAGAATTTGCAAAAATTTGTAAAAATCTTGAATTGAGAAGAAAATTTGTTGATGATGTTCCTAATAGATGGAATTCAACATTTTTAATGTTAAAATCGTGTGTTGGCTATACTAATGCTATTAATGCATTTGTTAATTCAAAGCAAAGTCAATTTTATATAACTAATTTCGACTGGGAAAAATCATTTAAAATTATGAAATTTTTGAAACATTTTTATAAGGTAACAAAAGTTAGTTATGGAGTTTATTATCTAATTAGTAATCTTGTACTTTTACAATTAGTAGAAATTGCTGGACAGTTTTCATAATTTAGAGACAGTCCATTTTTCTTTCAAATTATTTACTCAATGGAGGGAAAATTTAAAAAATATTATGAAAACATGCCACTAATTTTTCCAGTAGCAGCTGTAATGGATCCTCGCATTAAGTTGTTTGGTGTTCATTGTGCTTTAGAATCACTTTCTGACACATTAGCTTTTAATATAAATATTACAAATCGACAATTGGATACTTTTATTAATGAAATGTATAACGACTATTTTATTAAATATGGTAACAATGAAAATATTTCTTCTTTAACAAACTCTAGTACAACTTCAAAAGGCAAATCTTCTTTTTTCTCCATAATAGCTGAGAAACATAATGTTCTTGGTTTTTCATCTACAACTTCAACTGCAAATTCAAATACCACACCTGCTGAATTAGAAAGATATTATCAATTTGATCATTATAGTTTAATACCTGAAGATGAAGTGGATAATTTAGATATTTTACGATGGTGGAAATTAAATGAGCGATCATATCATGTATTATCTAAAATGGCACGAGATCTACTAACAGTTATAGTCTCAACAGTGGCATCCGAATCTGCTTTTAGTGCAGGTAACAGGGTATTGGACGAAAGAAGATCTAGACTTAAAGAAGATATTTTGGAAGCTCTCATATGCGTGAAAGATTGGATATTCGCGGATCGAATAATACAAAATAAAATTATTGATGATATTGCTGAAGACTTCAAAAATCTTGCAATTCCTGAAGATTGATTGGAAAACAAAAATATAATTTTTGAACAACTAAATTATAGTGAAGTAGGTGCCAACCTAGTTGGGATGTACTTAAACTATAAATTATAATAAAAGTAGGTGTCAACCTAGTTGAGATGTACTTATACTATAAATATTTGATAATAGTAATTAAACATGCATTTAGTTGTTATTTGTTTAAATTAAATTTAACTTTGCAAAGTTATAAATAATTCATGTAACATTATATTTGAATTCTATGTAAATATTTCTTGATATAATTACGAATGTATCGTTTTGTTCAATTCTTAGTTTACATTTAACAAAATTTTTTTTTTTTTTTTTTTTTGCTATAAATATGAAAAATTCTATATTTTTATAATTTTATTTATACAATCATACGGACCAAATCAGAACGAACTGCGACCCCGTGACCCGCATGGGCTCGACCCGAATGGGTCAGCGGCGAATCTGGGTTGTAGTCCAAAAATGTGGGCCGACTCGTAATCGACCCGGAACCCGTAGTGGGCAGACTTTTTTTCACACGGACCGTTACTGGGCTCACATGTTGACGGGTCGACCCGGCTCGGACCACCCGGATTGACACCTCTATACAAAACGTGATGTTTCATTGATAATTTTAAACAAACATTTTATTCAAGGCTTTGAAGAATTCAAAACAAATTGGTGTCAAGCTAAATGACATGAAGTTAAGAACGGAAGCTCTTAATCCAATGGTAGTTGAGACCGAGTACAATAAGTGGTGATAAATTCAAGATGGGTATGTTTGATTCAACTTTATTAACAAATCAAAAGAAGAAGAAACAAAAGGGAACTGTTCTTAGTTCTTTTGCAAAAATACAAAATCAAATACTATTGTATTTTTTTTTTATCAAAAGTATTAGTGAATTCTTTGACCCCTGAAATGGGGTCCATGAATGTTTCTCTTCTTCGGGATTTACCATGGTATATCTAGTGATCGTATTCAACTTTGTTATTTAATTTTTGTACTTATCAAACTACAGATCGAACAGAGTATTAACCTGCACATGTTAGATAGAACCATTAAAACTGACACTTGCATGTCCAGAATTTTAGGTGTGTAACTAAATTAATATTTAATTAATCTAGTTTAAAACTTTCAAGAATCATATTTCACTCTAGGTTCTATTGTGAAAATGCAATTCTGGTACTGTCAAACTACTTTCTTTGCAATACTGGGATCTAAGATATTTAAATAGAGAAGATATCAGAATCCGATTCCATGGTAGCAAATATATGTATGCGTTTAGAACCCCAAATTTAGATTTATAGCTTAGACAATTTTCATCCAAAAATCTTTGAGAAATATTTAAATGCCTCAATTTACTCAACCACCCAACCGAAACCCTTAATCCACTAATGGAAAAAACTTCATTTGCCTTAGCGGTGGCCTTACTATTGCCAATGTCTTCTAAGTGATAGTTAAATAATCACTAACCAATACGGACGAGGTGGATTTGTTTTAAATTCTTTGAAAAAAAAAACTTATATCAAGCAACTTAAGAACAAATAGATCTATCAAATAATAAGCTTAAACAAAATAACATTAAGTTAAAGGGTAGAAATGAAGCAAACAATATAATTGCGAATGTTCGATCCAAATCAATGATCTACATCGTCTGTTATCAAGCTCCATGTCATGATCGAGATTTTTTCACTGTATTGATTGACTTATGGTGCAATCCAAATCCTTACAACGCTTATGGTGACTTACAAATAATGAGCATCAATCCTTATATATAACTGAGCTTTCACATAACCTCGATATGGCCCACAAGGTAAATTGCAATAAGGAGCACTAATCCTTATGCTTTTGAGTTTTTTGCGGGACCTCAGTATAACCCATAAGTTTAGAGCAATGATTTTACAATGAATTTTCTTTCTTAATAAATGATACAAATGAATTAAGTATCAAAAGAGACTAATACTTCAATGAATAACAATAAACGATAACTCAAGTTTTTTTTTAGTTGAAGGAGGACGGTATCTCCGAGATTTTATTAATATGCCCTCACTTGTGGCGGAGAAATACCGTGGTTACATGAAAATACGAAGAGAAATAATAAAGGAAGTACTACTTCCTTTACAATTAAAATGATCGACAATCCATGTCTGTCAACTTGTTCAAGAGCCCTAATATGAAGTGACAGGTCAAGTGGTCCATATACATGATATCGTCGGTGTTCCCAACCTCAGCAATAAGAGCATCTGCAACCTGATTTCCTTCTCTGTAAATGTGGGAGATTTTATCTTTGTCGATGGAAATGATGTCTATAATACTTCCGAGTATGCCCTGGATAGCCCATGGTCCACCTCCTCTAGTGATGCAGTGAATAGCTACGGTAGAATCAGACTCAATCCAAATCGTCGAATAACCCGGTCTTTGAACTAGTAAAATCCCATCGAGAATAGCCTGGAGCTCTGTCTCTAATATCATGCATGGTCCATAAGAAGCTGAGAAAGCCCTAATATAATGCCCTGCGTGATCTCTAATGATCCCTCCCCCACTCGCATAACCATCTTTGACGCATCCATCAATATTGATCTTGACAAATTCGATTGATGGAGTGAGCCACCAAACCAGAGTAGGGGGAGAAGGGGAAATGGGGTCCATAAAAATACCAAATATGGGTGCAAGTGTCAAATCCCCTCGCTAATGCACTGTTCGAAATAGGCCTCCCATATGAAGAAAATAGATCATGCGATAGACCCTCCAAATGATACGTCTGGCAACCATACGAATCCCTCTATGTTTCGCATCATTTCTTGCGATCTATAGATACCAAAACATCATTAGAGGAATGATAATGCGAATGTGTCCACAACTAACATATTGTCCAGAATACCTTCATCTCTGAAATCTCTGTCTGACGCCCTCTCCGAACACACAGGTATCTGAAAAATGTCCTCAAAATGCTTCCACACTTGATTGGAGATATTACTGTGAGTGAAAATATGAGTTATTGTCTCAATTTCGGAACAACACTGGCAGCGAGAAGCCAACTGACATCCAATCCTCCTCTGATTAACCACATCTACTGGAATGAGGCCTTGCCATAGTCTCCAATAGAAAAATGAGATATTGACGGGTAAAATGGAGCTTCATAGTAGCCGGTACGAGTCCTGATACTAGCATCCTGAGCGTACGAGATGCCAGGCTGACTTGGTAACAAAGCTACCATCCGAAAAATTTCGCCAAAAAAATGATCACGAGCATTAACTCGTAAAAGTATAGCCCCTATTTGCTCTGCCATAGAAGGAGGAAGAACTTGTAGTAAATGTCCAATATCCCACCCAGTATCATCATAAAAATCAATCACCCTTGCGGATGTGTGTTGTCTATGTGGGAATAGGGATGCCAAAGTGGATTAACCCATCCAGCAATCATGTCAAAAGAAAATCTTACATGCTCCAAGTTGCCATGTAATGTGTGCCTCAGTCTGGGGCCCAGCTAATTTCAGCCTCTTCCAGATGGGAGAAGCTGAGTATGGAACATCAGCAAAAAGAGGATGTGTCCCCATACAATACTTGTCTCGTAAGAACTGGGCCCAAAGAGATCTTTGGGAATGGAACAGCCACCAGAGTTTCATGGAGAAGGTGTCCACCAAATCCTTTAATCTTCTAAAACCTAGACCGCCCTCATCAGTAGGAAGGCAAATCTCCTTCCAGCTCCGCTAGTGAACACGTTGTGCCTGTTCTTTAGAATCCAACAGAAAGCACGCAAAGATACTCTCGAGTTTTATCAGGATAGCCTTAGGGGGATGCATGATCTGAAGAAGGTGTAATGGTATGGAGGAAAGTACAGACCTCATCAAAATAATACGACCCCATATGATAAAAGTCGTGAAGCCCAACCAGAGATCTTGTTCCTAACCTTCTGGATAAGGTCATCATAAATGAAGCTCTTCTTCATCCCTTTAAATAAGGGGACTCCCAGATAAGTAAAAGGTTGCTCTTGGTGTTGAAAACCAGTTAAAATCTCTAATCGTCTAATTTGACTAACAGATGCCCGTCTGGGTAGTATAAGACCGCTCTTGTTCCTATTCACTAACTGTCCAGAAACCCTCTCATAATGCTCTAGGCAACCAAGAATCCTCCTGATCGACGGTTTCTAACCGTTGGCGAATATGATCATATCGTCAGCAAAAGAAAGGTGTGAAATAAGAGTACTGCCTCCATGATGATAACACATACTGGGATACTCTTGAAACCTTTGAGTGAGCAGACATGAGAAGTAGTCAGCGGCTATAATGAATAAGGATGACGAGATAGGATCACCCTGTCTGAGCCCTCGTGAGGAGGGAAAAAAGCCACATGGGCATCCTTAATGAGTATAGAAAAACGACACTCTTAGATGCACCGCCTAATCCTATCGATCTATATTTGATCAAATTCAAAGGCCTCTAAAATAGAATAAATGAAGCCCCAGTCCATGTGATTATATGCTTTAGCTATATCTAGCTTCATCATAGTGTTTTCCCCTCGCACTCTTTTATCCAAAGTATGAAGAAGCTCTTGAACCAATAGAACATTGTCCCCAATAAGACGACCATGAATGAACCCACTCTGTTGAGGATCCTCCGTCAAAAGCTTGGGGATGATATCAAAACGAATGGGGTCCAACGGCTGAGTAGGAGCAGATAGAAGAAGAAATAGATATAATGTGAGTTCAAGGATTTGCTTAAGAAGATATATTTTTCTTTTATAAATGATAGATAAGTTAAATACCAAAAGAGAGGTAAGAAACTTTTATAAATATGATGGTTTAAGATTTTGTTTCAACCAATCAAAGTTTTTCAATATGAAAATGTAAAAGAAATGAATGCAATGTAAGCTCAAAAGATTTTGCGCAAGTATTTATCTCTTTAATGCACTTGATGAACCTCTTAATGAATGTAAAAGGTTAATATACTTATAGAAGATAAAGAACAAAAAATTTTGGGAGTTTGGACAAGGGTCCGGCCTTAAGTCCAAACGTTCAAAACTAATTGTTGGACGTTGAACATCAAAACGAAAAAAAAAAATTGACAGTTGAGATTTTCGGCCAGTATTAATATCTTTACATTTGGCCTACAAAATCTAGTCTTTGACATTTCTTTGAGGCTTGGCTCTTAAGGTCTTGTCTTGAAGGAGCTTCTTTTCAATACTTGGAAGACTTGACTTAAATCTTGACGTTCATCGTGAGTTCGATTTGATAGTCTTGATTTTGATATTTTGACGATGATCAACTGATCTATCATTGGATACTTTAAAGACTATAATCACTTAAATTTCATTATTAGAAAATAAGATTAGTTTGTTATAATCAAAACATTGATATTAAAGTCAACCATATGTCAACACTGAGTTGCAGCTACAGCAGCGGCAGCCACTATCGCCTCATTTTCTCCACATTCATCAATCCCATTATCTCGATTAGATTAATTGCATTTCCTCTTGACAAAAGCCTTTAAAGAATTAGAAAATAAAATAAATAAAGATATATAAGTTTTTTTCAAAGATAACAGTAGCGACAATGGTGATGGCTCTTCACTTACTAATGGGTTGTATTGGGTAGGTTAGGGTTAAACATTGGGGTTTGGTGGTTAAATGAATCAGGAAAGAGGAATATTTCTAATGAACTGACATAATTTTGGATGGAAACCATTAGATTTCTTTTAGTGCATATTTATTAAAGATTTGGGACCTCCACCCTATATTTTTGAAAGGTGACCTGTGATACAAATTTTCCTTTTTAATCAAATAAAAGTTAAACCCCCCCCCCCCCCAATTTTGTGGTCAAATTATGGACATGCGGTGACTTTTAATCAATTAACGATTTTTTTGATGAAAATCTTCCGAGGATCCTTCCAACATACAATTTTGAAAGGATTGGGTTCTATAAATGCAAAGCTGTATAAGTTAATGCTATGAGTGAGTAATAATATATTTGATCGTACATGGGCTTTACAATACTATTTCTCATTATGATATCATTCTCAAAGTTCACATCTTCTCTCACAATCACAACTTATTCGTCTTTTATCCTTATGATCTGAATCTCACTACAATGTACTGTATAAGGTCAAATATCGATCTTTCCAATAGCACATGTGCCCTCCAATCGGTATGCATGGGTCTGTCATCATCCATCAAGAACTAGGAGATTGCAGTTATATTTATCATTACCTACAATAACTTAGGATACTATACTTGAAATCACAATGCGTCCAGTTCAAGTATGGCATATGTATACGGTGCTCGTTGAATTGATTCTTAGTTCCAAGACTACGAAGGGACCTTATGATATCACATGTATATTGGCACCAGTGTTGGGAGTCCGTTTTTTAGGGTTTATCCACTTCAGTTCAAATAACCCCTATTTTTTGGGAGAAGCTTATTCAAAGTTGTTTGGGTTTGTTAGTTTTTGTCCTATTCTTTAGTTACTCTACCACGAACTCAGGATTGTTGAGAAGTGGGTTGCAACGTTCTTTTCTTGTTTTGTAATGGCTATATAAGCCAGTTTGTTTTCATTCAATAAATAAGAATCATTCAGCCATACTTGTGAATGACTTGTGTGTGAGCTTCTGGTTTTTCAACAATCTGGTATCAGAGCCAAAAAGCGGCCTGAGTGTGAGTGAAACACGAGTGATAGTGTCTTGTGAGAAGAAGTAAGCGTGAGCATGGCCACAGAAGAAAGCAACTTCGGGTTTTCTTGTATTCCTAAGTTCGACGGAGACTATGATCATTGGAGCACGATCATGGAGAATTTCTTGAGATCGAAGGAATACTGGACCCTCATTGAGACAAGCTACACAGAGCCGGCTGCTGGAGAGGTGCTGACTGCTACGCAGAGGAAGAGTTTGGAGGAGTTAAAGTTGAAGGATTTAAAGGTAAAAAATTACCTCTTCCATTCAATTGACAAATCCATTTTGAAGACAATCACTCAGAAGGAGATGTCCAGGTAGTTGTGGGAGTCTATGAGAATCAAATACCAAGGGAATGCTAGGGTTCAAAGAGCTCAACTTCAAACTCTTCGCAGAGATTTTGAAATTCTGGAGATGAAGCTCGGGGAATCAGTGACAGATCACTTTGCAAGAGTAATGCTCATGGCCAATGATATGAGGAATTGTGGAGAAGACATGCCAGATGTGAAGATAGTTGAGAAGATTCTTCGTACCCTCACTGAAAGGTTTAATTATATTGTTTGCTCGATAGAAGAATCAAAGGATATTGATCGTCTTTCTGTGGATGAACTACAAAGCTCTTTGCTTGTTCATGAGCAAAAGTTCTGAAAGGTTGGTGGAGATGAGTAAGCATTAAAAGTATCATATGAGGAGAGAAGTGGTGGACGTGGAAGAGGACGAGGAGCTGTGAGAGGCAGAGGCCGAGGCAGAGGCTTCAACAAAGCAACCATTGAGTGTTACAAATGCCATCAATTAGGGCATTTTCAGTACGAATGTCCCAAGTGGGAGAAGACAGCCAATTATGCTGAATTGGATGAAGAGGATGAATTGCTTCTCATGGCTTATGTGGAAATAAACAACTCAAGTCAAGAAGGTGTATGGTTTCTTGACTCAGGCTGTAGTAATCACATGACAGGAAACAAGCAGTGGTTTACGGAGTTGGATGAGGGTTGTAGACATTCTGTGAAGCTTGGAAACAACATGAAGATGGCTGTGATGGGCAAAGGGAGTATAAAGTTGCAAGTTGGAGAAGTGAAACAGGTGGTGTCAGATGTCTATTACATTCCTAATTTGAAGAATAATTTGCTTAGCATAGGCCAATTGCAAGAGAAAGGTCTAGCCATTCTGATTCGAGATGGAGCCTACAAAGTTTATCACAATAGGAGGGGTATTATCATGCAAACTTAGATGACAGTCAATCGTATGTTTGTTGTGCTTGCACTTGTGGGAGTTCAACAATCAAACTGTCTCAATGCAACCACTGAAGACGTCACAGAGCTATGGCACCAAAGTTTTGGTCACTTAAGCCACAAAAGTCTTCTAACCTTGCAGTGCAAGAAATTGGTAAAGGGGTTGCCACAATTTAAGTCAACAAGCAGAGTGTATACGATTTTCATGGTTGGAAAACAACATCGTGATACTATACCAAAGAAAAGCAAGTGGAGAGCTTCTGAAAGACTTCAACTCATACATGCAGAGATATATGTGGACCTGTAACACCAACTTCAAATAGTGGAAAAAGGTACATGTGCTGAGTTTTATAAATGATTACAGTAGAAAAATTTAGGTGTATTTTCTTGTCGAGAAGAGTGAGACGTTTGCATGGTTTAAAGTCTTTAAAAGTCTTGTTGAAAAGGAGCTAGGGTTGTATATTTGTTGTTTGAGAACAGATAGAGGAGGGGAGTTCACTTCAAAAGAGTTCAACGAGTTTTGTACAGTTCATGGAATCAAGAGGCAGCTTACGACTGCCCACACACCCCAGCAAAATGGAGTGGCAGAGCGTAAAAATCGTACTATCATGAACATGGTACGATGTTTGCTTACAGAAAATAAAATACCAAAGGCCTTCTGGCCGGAGGCAGTGAAGTGGACAACTCACATTCTCAATAGAAGTCATACTATTACTGTAAAGAACAAGACTCCGGAAGAGAGCTAGAGTGGTGTGAAGCCCAACGTTGATTATTTCAGGGTGTTTGGATGTATAGGACATGTGCACATACCTGATGCTAAGAGGACTAAGCTTGAAGATAAGAGTTTCAAGGCTGTGCTGCTTGGAGTAAGCGAAGAGTCTAAAGCCTATAGATTTTTTGATCCTATTACAAAGCGAGTTGTGACCAACAAGGATGTTGTATTTGAAGAAAATGAGAGCTGGGATTGGAGAAGAAGTGAAGAAGAACTCAAGCTTGATATACTGATGTGGGGTAAGAATGAAAAGAAGGAAACAATAAAGAACCAGAAAGTGATAGTGAGGTAGATGAAGACCAAAGTTAAGCCATGCCTAGCAGTAGTGAAGAGGCTGTAAACAATGAGAGTTCACCGGAAGTCAACACTCCAAACACATCGGAGGAATTGATTCTAGGGAAAAGAATTGGAAGAACTCCAACCTGGATGCAAGACTATGAAAATGGGGAGGGTCTTTTTGAAGAAGAAGGTATGCAAAGTCTGGCCATGTTTATTTCTAACATTGATCCTATGAACTATGAGGAAGCTGCAATGAGTGATAAGTGGAGGAGTGCAACGGATTTGGAGATTGAATCTATTATTAAGAATAAGACGTGGGAGTTGGTGGATCTACCTGTGGGTGCCAAGAGAATTGGTGTGAAATGGGTGTATAAAACCAAACTTAATGAAAAAGGAGAATTTGATAAATGTAAGGCACGTTTGGTGGCAAAAGGCTATGCTCAAGAATACGGAATAAACTACAATGAGGTGTTTGCTCCGATGGCTCGTTGGGACACAATTAGAATGGTGTTAGCTTTGGCAGCTCAAAAGGGGTGGATTGTGTTTCAACTTGATGTCAAGAGCGCTTTTCTGCATGGTGAATTGAGTGAGGCAGTTTATGTGGATCAACCTCTTGGCTACATAAAGGAAGGTGAAGAAAATAAAGTTTATAAGCTCAAGAAAGCACTGTATGGATTAAAGCAAGCACCGAGGGCGTGGTATAGCAGAATTGAAGGATGCTTCGTGAAGGCAGGCTTTGAAAAATGCAGTTATGAGCACACACTGTTTATAAAGGTTGAAGGAGAGGGTAAAATTTTGATCGTAAGTCTTTATGTTGACGATCTTATTTTTACTGGAAATGATGTGTGTATGATTGAGAATTTTAAGAGCTCTATGATGCATGAGTTCGAAATGACTGACTTGGGGAAGATGAAGTATTTTTTGGGGGTTGAGATTAAACAGAGTGTAGAAGGGATACATTTGTGTCAAAGCAAGTATGCTAGAGAGGTTCTTGATAGATTTGGTATGGCTAACAGCAATCCTGTAAGGAATCCAATTGTTCCAGGTTCAAAGTTGTCAAAAGAAGATGGCGGAGCTGAGGTTGATGGAACCTTGTATAAGCAGCTTGTTGGCAGTCTCATGTATCTAAATGCTACCAGACCGGATCTTATGTATGTGGTTTGTCTCATTAGTAGGTTCATGGCATGTCCAAGAGAAGCGCACTGGTCTGCAGCTAAAAGGGTGTTGCGCTATCTCAAAGGGACAATTGATTTGGGGGTGTTTTATCGAAGAGGAGTTTGTGATGAGATGTTGGCATATAGTGATAGTGATTATGCTGGCGATTCTGATGATAGTCGGAGCACATCCGGTTTTGCGTTTATGTTAAGTGGTGGAGCGGTATCATGGTCTTCAAGGAAGCAGTCTGTGGTTACGTTGTCTACTACGGAGGCCGAGTATGTGGCTGCTGCCGCCTGCGCTTGCCAAAGTATCTGGATGCAACGAGTGTTTAACAAGCTCAGTCATACTCAATGTAAGTGTGTCACCATATTCTGTGATAATAGCTCCACTATTAAGTTATCTAAGAATCCTGTCTTTCATGGGAGAAGCAAACACATCAATGTGAGATTTCACTTTCTACGTGATCTTACCAAAGATGGTATTGTCAAGCTAGAGTTTTGTGGCAGCAGTGAGCAACTTGCAGACATATTAACTAAGCCTCTGAAGCTGGAAACATTTGAGAGGCTTCGAGGGATGCTTGGAGTCAAGGCCAAAGATGAAGTAAACTGAGCTGTTCCAGCAGCTTCAGTTTAAGGGAGGGAATGTTGGGAGTTCCTTTTTAGGGTTTATCCACTTCAGTTCAAATAACCCCTATTTTTTGGGAGAAGCTTATTCAAAGCTGTTTGGGTTTGTTAGTTTTTGTCCTATTCTTTAGTTACTCTACCACGAACTCAGGATTGTTGAGAAGTGGGTTGCAACGTTCTTTTCTTGTTTTGTAATGGCTATATAAGCCAGTTTGTTTTCATTCAATAAATAAGAATCATTCAGCCATACTTGTGAGTGACTTGTGTGTGAGCTTCTAGTTTTTTCAACAAATATGTCCCAAATAAATTATTAAAATGGTAATGAGCACGTAATGTTTTACCTTTCACTATTTTCAAGAAAAAATCCCTATATTTTGTTTTACCATTTTTACCCTTGATTACACATTTAATTGTGCAAACCATCATTTCTATCCATTTTCATTCAATTTCTCAACGAAAATATGTGAAATAACGAATATGTCCTCCTATTTAAATTTTAAAAAAATTAAAGGATTAATTGCAATCATAGTCCCAATTTTTAAA
>CM032637.1:21696655-21720072 GCA_019097785.1 Fraxinus excelsior
ACATCAAAGGCAAAATCATTGGTGTGTTATAATAGAATAAATTTTCGAACTTAAGAGTCGAGAGATGCCTATAGAGTACAAACTGCATGCAAGATGTTGAATGTTATGAAAGGTATATATATATATATAATGTAGTGGAGAGGCATTAAAGCGATAAAATTTTATATGATTAATGTGAATTAATAACAGAAATAAAAATACAAAAAGAAGAAGAGGGATACTTTACCGAATTTGAATCTAGGTGATCGGTATAAGTGATTGATATGTTTGTGTTTAGAATTATGTAAGTCAACTATTCCATCAAAAAAATTTCTAAGTGTGTGCTCACGTGATGCATTAACACTGTAAATCGAAAATGGTTATTGTTTTCAGTCATAAGTATGTCAAAGTTGAATGGGATACGACTAAGGAATTAGAGATTTTAAGATTATGTGAGTGTATCAATACCTACGTTTTTCATCTTGAGGAGGCCAGAAGTTGTTGTCATAACTTTAAGATACAGTTTTTTTGTAAATGAACCCTAAGTATACCAAATCAAACATTACAACTCAGCACACAAAAGCAAATCTTAAAAAGGGAAAAAAAGAGAGAAACTCAATTATGAGTTAAAGGTTCATCAACTACAATTAACTTAATGCATACTAAGATTTCATGAAAGAGAAGTTGAACCTATATTGTGTAATTATTGATTTAAAAAGGATTAGAACGAAGAATAAAGCACACATTATTCAACTAACTTATAATCCGCGAGAAACAAGAAAAAGCACTCACATTTTGTAAAGTTCGAAAGAATTGGACAAAAAAAATTCGAATCAGTTGAGTGACCCCGTTTATTTGATTTACCAACTTTAGAAGTTGGTAATATAAATGTCATAGGTGGTATGTTCAATCCCTTGAAAGTTACTTCTAATTCATAATTCAAAATTGATGAATTCTTGATTCATGTAGTTGGACAACAAGAGAATTATTTTCAGATAACATAGGGTCATTTCTCATTTTATGATAAGCACTGTAATCAATTCTAAGTTTATTTCGCTTCTCTCTTTGTCTTTGAATTCGTTGTTGATGAATGGAATCTCTATAAAACTCATTTCCACTTCCTGGGAGAGCATCCAAGTCATCAAAGGAATTGTCTTCATGAACAGACGTTTCCAAAATATCCATCACGATAGCTGTATCAACTAAGGCAATTGAAGAACACTATTAGTTGTACTTGAAATACATAGAAATTGAAAATCAATAATTTAAACTCCAAAAACCAACTTGATCGTATAAGAATTGCAAATGGTAATAGGATAATCCATTCATAAAAGGCAAACTAAATGTTTTTTTTACATCAATCGAAGGAAGAAATGCTAGAATCAAACGCTCTGTTTTAGATTACTAAGATTGAAACGTTATAAGAAGGATTTTTTTTTTTTTTTGCAATTCAATAGATTTTTGAGAGCCCAAAATCCTGATAGTCGGTAGTTTTTTTTGTAAGCTCAGGTAACATTTTTTTATACAAAAAACATTGGAAGGCATTGCGCGAAATATAGTAGAATTGGAAAAAAAATGTAAACTTCGCGACGGGGATTGACTTGTCTAGTCAGGTCGCCGGGTAGAGGGGGCAGCGCCCCCCCTCCCCGGAAGGAGTTTTTATTTTTATGTATGTATGAAAATGAATATTTTTTTTAAAAAGGCGCGTGTGCGGAGATACGATAGAATTTTTGAGTTTATTATATGTATGTAGGAATGAAGCAAAAAACTTTAAAAAAAATAACAATAATAAAATAAACTGGAGGAAAAAAAAAATTTGCTCCGCACATGGCGCGGAGTGTCATAGGTAATTTTATTTTTTGTATGTTTAGTATGTTTATATTAAATTAGAAAAAAATTGTCACAAGAAAGAGAGAAAAAAACGACGTGCGTCCAAAAAATTCGGTGCCATGGACCGAATGTTTCGGTCGTGGCACTAAAAAATTTGGTGTGTGCCGCACCGCACTGAAAAATTTGGTGCAATGGACCGAATTTTTCGGCCATGCCATGACCGAAAAATTCGGAGGCATGGCATCGAATTTTTCGGTCATGGAACCGAAAAATTCGGTCATGCCACGACCGAAAAATTTCGGTGCCATGGACCGCAATTTTTGGCCATGGCACCGACAATTTCGGTCATGCCATGACCAAAAAATTCGGTGCATGCTGTGTGCAGACACGTACCGAAATATTCAGTTTTATGGACCGAATTTTTCTTTCTCGGAGAAATTCTGCAATAGCTTCCACCACGTTGAAAGTAAAAACCTGAAAACGGTGCAATTACATTAGTTAAGTGCATACAATTAAATAAGAGGATATAATAAAGAACACTTCAAGAATCAAGCACAATATTTCCGAATTATTCGAAGACACTGCTTCAATATCTCCGCACAATACGGAGACACCGCGCACACGGTGTCTCCGAATTATTAAATACATGTCAACAAAAATCTAAAAAACTGAGTATGCATGTGCATGACCTTTGATTTCAAAACAAGAGTCTTCGAATAATTCGGGGAACCGTGTGTGTGACTCCGAATAATTCAGAGGCACCGCGCACACAGTGTCCAAAAGGAAAAAGAAAATGACGTGGAGCCACGACATCCGAAGTCTATTTTTTCAACACAAGTGATTGCACTTGTACACAAAAAAAAATCATTCACACATTGCGGAGACATCGTGTCCGTGTTGTGCGGACACCACATCGTGGACACCGTGTCCCGCGGCATAGCATGGTGTCCGCACATTGCGGACACGGTGTCTTCTAATAATATAAGTAGTATGGAACATCATAACAAAGGTTACAGAAAGAAAATGGTCATAATTATTTTCTTTTATATATATATTTTCACATTTATATAGCACTAAAAAAATCCTGTGAAATTCATCGCCGTAGAATTCGGGACACGAGCTCCACATGACCGAAGAATTCGGCGTCCGCGTTGAGCTCGTGTCCCATTTGTACCGCAAAATTCTGTGGAGCTCAGTGTCTCCGAATTATTCGGAGACACATACGGTATCTCCGAATAATTCGGTTCGGAGACACCGTTCGGAGACACTGCTTCAGTGTATTTGGAGACACCGTGTGTGTGTCTCCAAATTATTCGGAGACAACGTGCCCGCATAATTCGGCCGACACTCCACAGAATACGAATCTTGTGCCTCGCTTCCACATAATATGTAATTACTAATATTTTTTTTGCTCAGTGACATTTTCACACCTTATTCTATATCCTCAATGACATTTTCATGGCTTCTTCTACATACAGTAACTTATGAACTGGACATGATTTTCAAAAATTCAACATCTTTTCACATTAATTTATTTTTGCTGAAAGAAAAGACATTTTCATGGCTTCTACTATTTACAGTAACTTATGAAATGAACATTATTTTCAAATTTAACCTCTTTTGACATATCTCTTCTAACATTTATTTTTCATGAACAAAAATCAATTATCAACAAATAACCAAAAACTATTACATATCTTGTATGAATAGAAACATTAAGGAGCAACCACAGTACAACAATTAATGATGGCATCATCTCCATTCTCTCTAAATTAAAAAACTTATGAACTCTCTGTAAATTTACAATAAAAAAAAAAATTTAGAAAAGAAGAATAACAGGAACTTTAAGGAAAAAAATCAAACTTTTTTGAAGATTTCTCTGTCTCTCTAAAGAAGTTGAAGAAGAAGATATACTCTGTTTGAATTTTTGGATAGACGTTTGATTTTGTTTGTAATGGAGAAGAAATAAATTGATGAATGAAAATGAAGGAGGAGGAGAAACCAGATATTTGTTATTGAATGTCGGTTTAATTAAAATTGAGCAGCTGCAATTGAAATACCAATTAGTCAACTAAGGAGGCTATCTCACTGTAGCAAAACTGGATTGAAGTAAGGCAAATGTGAAAACTCATGTGAACAAAAATGAATAGTGAATCCAAAGTTCCCTCTTTTAATATAGGAGTGATATCAAACATGTTGATTTGACAATGTATGAGTGATTGTTTTTATTTTTAAACTATCTAATTATGTATGGACATGTGTCATTTCTATTTTTTAAACTCTGTTCATCTACCATGATTGGAAAAAAATAAATTTGAATTTGAATCCGTAGGGAGAAATGTGGAAATAGAATTTTAAATTTGCAGAGTAACAATAAATGGGTATGGCAGAATGAAAAGATGTGCAGAAAGTGAGATGACAAGACAAAATTGTACCAAGAAAAAGTAGAGGAAGACAGAAGAGTAGAAAAGGTGTGCTTAATTGGTGGAACGGAATGGATTTGAAAGAAAGTATGGGATATAATAATAATAATAGAAGGTGTGTTAGTCGTTATATGATTAGATTGGTGGGCCCATTTTGTCAACTTCAATGGAATTTGAGAAATTTGGGGTAATCTTTGGCGGGTTGCTCAATTTTATCTGCCGTAAATTTTCAAACAAATTTCATTGGGTTATTAGAGATCTACAATCATTAATCTCATTCCACGTGGCAAACTAATGATTTATTTTTATTCTTGACACGTGGCAAACTAATAAAATTCATACATTGTCAATCATATTATTATTTATAATTGTACAAATAGATTAGTTTTTAATTTTTATTTATCTCTTTCGTCATCATTAAATGAGGAAATATATTTTGTAATAGTATTTTTTTAAGAATGTATAATTAAAAATTAAAAATTTGAATTTCTAAGTTGGATAAAGCTCCATTTAGCCTATGTTTGACACCCTTTTTATTTCTCATTTCCATTCTCTTTTTTCATTTCAACCACACATTCTATCAATAAAATAATATTACATATAAACCCAAAAATTCTCCTTACTTTTTAACCACACATTCTTCTATCAATCACTATTTAAAAATCAATTTTTAACCCAAAAAGGGTGTCAAACATAGGCTTAATTCATGTTCCAAAAGAATCGAATCGAATCCAACCGAATAATGAACTATTGATTTTTTTTTGGTAAGCTATGGAACCAAATCGAAATCAAACCATTCGATTGTGATTTGGTTTGGTTTTAATTCCGTTACTTAAATTTTCAAATGATAAATGCAAAATAGAATTTATCACAATATCCATAAATTAGTAATATATACATAAATAAATATCAAAACTTGGAAAATGTAATGATAATTTTAATGTTTTTGGCTGTATATTCCTTAAGTGAAAATGAGGTGTATGGTTGAAGATGCAATGATTAAAAATTAAAGCTTGTATGTGGAAACTTTTTTAGCATGCCTTGCAAAATGAGCTGCTACACAAATTCGGGTCTACTTGAATTCTAATTTAGGGGTTTATCAATCTGCCATTGAAAAAGGGCAAGTTTATAAAGCACGCAGCAATTCGCAATAACTGTAGAACAAGCAATGACAATTAGCTTCTTATTCCTGTTTGAATTAGAAGGTGGAGGTTCATCATCATGATTGCCTAATGCATGAACTCCATTGCAAATGAAAGAGGAAAGTGGGGAAATGGCAATACAATTATTGACCGCCATTAATTTCATAAATTGGGGAAGAAGGAGATGGGAAGTGGGAGGGTGTGGTTTTTTTTTTTTTTTTTTTTGAAATAATAGGGAAATGTATTATGTCCAAAATGTCCTTATCTTATTTATAAAAAAATTATTAGATTTTTAATTTCTGAGTCAACTGACGATTTTTGGGATCAAACTAACGGAAACAGTTATTTTGGACTTGGGCTGCGATTTTTTTAAAGGTTTGGTACCTCGACTGCAATTTTTCCTAATTTTTATCTACTTTTTAATCACAAGTTTCATCAACTTTTAACGAAATTTACTAAAATTTTAATTTTTATCAAAACCAAACCGAGGCTGTATAAAATAATAGTTGATGGGATATGGAGAGGTATCAATGGCATAATTTGCGACAAAATCCTCTTTTTTTATAACAATTAGGGTCCGTTTGATTGCAAATGTGGAAAATTGGTAGAAATAAAATGAATTTCAGGGAATTGAATTATCTAGAAATTGTAATTAATTGTGTTTGATTGATATAATTTTGTACTTGGAAAATTTTAAAAATTTGGTGTCCGTTTGACTTTTTTTTTTTTTATGAAAATTGTCCATGAAAATGAATTTTTTTTTCCACTATTGGGTCTAGAATTTGTTCCAATTGCCAAAAAAAATTAATATATTGAATACTATTCGTTTGACTTTGTTTTGAATGGAAATTGTCCATTAAAGGGGAAAAAAAAGTTTTACCATTTTAATAGAATTTAAAAAAAAAAAAACTTGAAAAATCAATTCCAACCAAAACAACAAGAAAAGTTTTTCCTCCAAAAGGTGAAACGGTACAAAATTTGAAAAATGAAAATATTTTCCAAATTCCATGGAAAATCTTTGTTATCAAACACGGCATTAGATTGCAAAGGAATATGGCCATCATTATAAAAGATTAGATTGATTCATATTGACAATCTTCTAAACTAAGCATGTCGACCAGCTGGATTCAATGCGCTATTTTCACTACTTATTGCAATGATAGAGTATTTGACTTTTATCTATTTTGGAAACACGTATATGATCTATAAAATTTTAATCGTTTTTCCGCTTTATTGTGTTTACTCGATTAATTAGTCACAAATATTTTTACTTTGTTTTGAATTTGACAAATCTCCCCCTCTTTAAAAGTATTATCAAATTCTTACTCCTTTTTTTTTTTTTTTTTTTTTTCATGAAATTTAAATAATATAAGTCTTTGTTTGATAGGCATAAATTTGCATGGAAAATATTTTCTATTTTTCAACTTTTGTAGTGTTTGATTGGCGAAATTTTCCAGAAAAAATATTTTCCAGCTTTCTAAATTTTCCATATTTTTGAGGGAAATAAATTTTTAATGTTTTGGTGAGAATTTTTTTTTTTTTTTTTTTTTTACAATTGGAAGAAATTCTAGACACAATGAATGGTAAAAAAAATTTTCACTTTTATTGACAATTTCTATGCAAAACAAAGTCAAACGGTATTCGGTATGATTATTTTTTTCAATTTTTTTTATTTTTTTTATTTTTGGCAATTGGAATAAATTTTAAACCTAATTGTAGAAAACATTATCACTTTAATGGACAATTTTCATAAAAAACGATGTCAAACAGACTCCAAACTTTCAACATTTTTCATAGAAAATTATACCAATCAAACACAATTAATTACAATTCACCATAAAATAATTTCTAGGAAAATCTTTCCATGTAAAATATTTTCTTTTCACTCATTTTCCAACTTACAATCAAACGGACCCTAACCTTTCTCGTCAAACAATGCAAAGTTGATGAAAATTTCTAGGCCACCATTTTGTCAAGAATTTTGAACCATCTAAGCATTCTCCCCAAATGATACAAAAAGTCGGCTAAAGTCCACTATATTTAGGCAATCTAATCTTTGTAATCAAATTTTTCCCAATTTTCCTAGATGATATTTTAATAAAGGGTACTAATATTTTTTAAAAAATTCCACTGAAAAAAAAGATCATTTTAATAAAAATAGACTAGTTAAAAATGTTTCTCCTAAACTTATCATTACCCCGGCCTTACCTGTCTAAGCTAGTAAGCTTCGACATTATTGACATAAAGAGGAAGAAGAGAGGAGAATAGCTACTTAATTGACGCAACACGCGTTCCTTCCTATTTTACTTGACAAACTTTCCCGTGGAAAAGTAGGATGTAGATAATTGGGATCTTGTTATAATAGTTGTAACCATAGTTATAACAATAAGCCAAACTTTCCCGTGGAGAAGTGGGATGTAGATAATTGGGATCTTGTTATAATAGTTGTAACCATAGTTATAAAAATTAAATTGATAGAAATGCACTGATTCAGACAAAATTGAGTTTTGACCTAGTTAAACGGTGATTTAGTCGATCTGAATCCGGCCTGGTTGATCGGTTTGATTGGATTTTTGAAATTCTTTTACAAAAATCTTAGGTCCAATGGAATTGAACATTAGACCTCTAAGAAAAAATAAAGAGTTACTCACCACTTGAACCAAGTCACCAGTTAAACCACTAACCCATTGACTCGCTGCATTGTCCGAGTTAGTATTCGGGTCGAGATTGACAACTATGGTTGTAACTTGTAAATAGCTACAATTGCTGATCATATGACGGCACACAATGAAATCAATTTTCTACCCCCCTCAACTTATGATGATTAACATGATCAGATTTTACTTTTTATGACATCTTTAGTGATATTATATAATCAAATGATGCAGGTTTGAAAATCTATCTAGGCGTTGAATTTATGGTTGTCCTATTTTTGTTTCTTACGAAATTGCACTAAACTTTCAATTCTGGGCCTGTGAATTTTTCGAAGTAGGTCATTGAACTCTCCCATGCTTCTGGATTACTCTCAAGGTTGAATGTGTGTGTCTCATTTCTGATCTAATGAACTCTAGATAGTGGAAAATTTCATTGTTAATTTATGCACCATGTCATTCTAAGATGTGATGCTCCCAGCATATAGTGAATTCAACCATTCTATTATGCTATCCCTTAATTATGAGGGAATAAACGCACTCGAAATGCATCCACTGACATTCTTTTGCAACTAATGACTTAGAAGCAAAAATCCTCAAATATGCTCATGTGGATTTTCATGTGCTTTCCATAGAACCTGATATCTTGATAATTCTGGAGCAGGTTGATGACATCTAGTCAAAGGTGGTAGTTAGCTTGCTCGAAAGAAGGATAGATGATACTAGACCATGTGGGTGTTGGAACAAGGATCAAGTAGTCTTCAACTAACATGCCGCCTTCATCGATGACTTATATAGCTAGCTGAGCGGCTAATAAATGATTTTTCGCTATTTCTAATTCTTTTTACCTTTCCCTTGATATTTCCTTTTCTCTTCTCATTTGCCTGAAAGTTCTTTCGATCTCAAAATGTATTGTAGAAGCTCAAGTTCATCAGAATATTGAATAAACTTTTAAATAACTCTTGAAAAGAATACAAGACAAAAACAACAATAGAATTTCGATTCCAATTACAAATCAATAAATTCATTTTAAAAACTTTATTCCCTAACAATGGTGCCAAACTTGTTCGTTGAAATTTTGCAAGCGTACGAAATCGTTGACAAATAACAGTTTAGGAGTAAGAGTATTTAATCACGAGGAATAAGCTTTAAATTAAATTGCACGAATTCGTTGTCAAACTCAAATGTAAACGGTAGCCAAAATATTGTTTGTATTGTGTTTGGTTAAATACTAATATTGTCCTAATTATTATCTAAAGTTGTATGAAAATTGTGTGAGAAAGATGTGTTGTGACTCCGAATATACCTTTTGTTCCCTTATTTCAACTCTCTAACATGTCTATTGTTATAAAATTTAGTAATTAAATGTTCAAAATCTTCACATGATTTTAATAATAAGTAAGTTGACTTTCATATATGGCCTACGTCAGTAATAATTTTTTTTGTATTCGTCGTCTCAGCTTCTTCACAAAAGTCTTCAAATGCTTGTTTTAAACCGTATTGTACTATTAAATTAAAAATATGACATACACATCAAATATGAAATAAATAACCACTAAAATCGGGTTGAAGTACTCTATACAATTTATTGATAACAACCTTATTTACACTAGTATTGTCGAACGTAAAAGAACGAATTTTACTCTCGTATTTATACTTTCTAATAATGTTCATGATAACATTAAATATAGTTTGGGCATTGTGCAGGTACTCAACAATTTTAAAAGCAATAATTTTTTTTATGTATGGCCCAAAGTAGGTTCTATATAGTGTGCAATTACATCTATATAACATCTCTTAGTAATCCCTTCCCACATATCAAAAGTTAAAGATATCACCCCCATATTTTTCTAAATTCATAATCAATAGTTATTTTGCATGAAAAAAATATGCAATTGTATCATAACAAAGAGTATTTCGACTTATCCCAACGTACATCAACTGAAGATATGTTTTGATGTAGTTTGTGAAATGTTGGTTGTCCACTATTGCTAGTGGCAACTCCGTCGCGGCAACGAACTTCACCATTCCCGTTTGAGCTTCCTTATCTGAGTACATCCATGTAGAAAGTGGCGAGTAATACCATCGGCCCCTGGAGTACCAAACTGTAGTTGCGTTTGACCAGTTGGAATCAGCTCATGTTTGGCCGCACATGTTTTGTAGTGACGGTTGAGGTGGGTAGTTCCAATGCCTTTTTGCCGTGTCAGTCGTTGTTGGAAGTATTTACATATTGCTTTGGTTTCGGGAATTCCATCGACCGTACGACCAGTTTGAACTAATTTAAAATGGTCACAACATTTTGCATACTCTTTTCCTTTCTCTTCCCTCTTGTATCGGGAATATTTAATGTATGCTCTCATTTTCTTCCAAATCAATTGGAACACTAGGATCAACATCAACATCATCCAAATCGAATGTATGACTACCTTCATGAAACTTGAAATCTTGAATATTTTCTTGAATTGGAAATTCATTGAGATTGATGAATTTATTCCCAAATTGATTTGGGTAGGTGTTTCCGTCTTCCAAACTTAACAAGTTTTCAACAGACGATCGTAAATCTATTTGTAAATAATAGAAATTGAATGTAAAAATGTAGAATTGAGAAGTGAATGGAGATTATGTAGTAGTCCAGTGTATAAAATGAATTGTAAAATCAAGATAATAATGAAAGAACAAATGTATAAGAGGATTATATAGAATGAATGAATATTATTGTCGATATTGACTTGTAAATAGTTGAGAATAGAGATTAGAGAGTAGAGAATGAGAGATTGATATTGATAGATTAGTAAGTTTGGTGGGGAAAAAGTGTTGCAATAGGTGGGTATTTATAGGGGCAAAAATTAGAAAAATGAAGAAAAAAAAAATTTAAAAGACTAGAACGGTCACTGAAATTCAGTTTTTTTTTTTTAATTTTTTGAGCGACTCTTGGCTCGCAAAAATAGACGAGATGCTCGTCGATTTTTCGTCTAATTGACGAGCCGAGCAAGGTCGGCTCGTGCTCGGGCTCGTCTTTTGACTAGCTCGAGCAGCTCGTGGACGTCTTCAGTACTAGTTGAGCGGGTGAGCTGACGAGTCGCTCGGCTCGATTGCCACCACGATGCCCGCTCGACTCGATTGCCACCACTATATCTATCTATCTATCTATTTTGAGGTAAGTCAAACCTATTCTTGTGCAGGACCTAATAATAACTCTATCCCGAATTCATGTGAGAAGTAATACATTCATCTACATGATTACCTATGTGATTGCACGAGTCATGAACTATTATCCCTAAAATTTATTGAGTCTTATGTTGATATAACAATGTTCTAGACTTATTTCGAACTCCCTAAAAAGAACTAATTATTTAAATGGTGATCAAGTATTCAAATAATTCAACAATGATTCAATATCAACCAACAACACAAATTAACTAAATAAATGGTCTTTAAGTCAAAATGGTAAAACAAAATATTCTATCTTCATCCCAAAACTAGATTTGTTTAGCCTAGCATCTCCATAATGTAAATACAACAAGAAGATTGGAATTTCAACACCCGAAATGTATAGATACAAGGAAAAAGACGTTGAATCAATTTCTTGATGTTATTTTCCTTCAATCCTCTTCCTAGCCTTGTTTTCCACGATAAAGTATAGAGAATCTCAAAATTGGAGGATGAAACTAGTTTAAACTGAAGTACAAATTGCTTTTAAAAAAGATGGACAAAATTGAAAAAGAAACAAAATCTTTCATCTAGATTCGCATGATGTGATTGCATGGTACAAATGGTTGCAATAGCACGATGTAAGAATTTCAATTTATACTCGTAAAATGGCCTTGTGACAACAATGCTTTTGTGCCTAAAGATTGCATGATACAATACACTTTCTTCAATGTCCTTGAATCCATCTTTCTATCCAGTTTATGTCCTTTTTATTGCAATTAAGGCACTTCATCTTCTAAAATGTATCACATTGATCCCCAATCTCGGGATGATGCTCCAAATGCACCATTTTTGTCTGATTTTCATTCCTTTTCTCCAAAAGTTTGTTCACTGTCGAGTTTTACCCAAACAAATAATATTTACACGAGATTAAACAATAATTCACTAAAGTTACTCCCCAATATCATTATTTAACAATCTAAATAAGTGAATAAAATACACTTATCATGCATCATTTTCAATTACATTAAACATCCTTAACTTTTAATATTGTCATGTCGCAGACTTTTTTCATTGTAGTTTGATTCTCCTTAACTATTACATTGTATCCGTGATGATTTTTGTTTAAATATTCTCTTAAGAGATTGTAAAAAGACTTACTTGCCCCTAATATTTTTCATAATAAAAATAAAAATAATTACCAAAGTGAAATTAAATGTTTGTCCTTGATTTTAAAGCACGCTGACATAATTGTTGGACGAAAAACCGTTGTCGAGGATAATATATGCTAATTAATGAAGGGTCGATGATAAGAATGTGATGTAAAAAGATTGAGAACATAAATGTGACAATAAATAAATGTTAATAATCTTTAACATAATTAAATTCCAGTGCATTTTTTAAAAACTATGGTACAAATATAATTACCTTTTGCTACAGCTTTTTATACAAAGTAGCTCAATGATCAGGATTTTCTGTTTATTTTATTTCAATTCTGAAGCCCTTGAGAACACCGAGAACAATTTGATTCTCCACTCTAACTACGAAATTGAATAATCCAATTGTAAAATTATTTTTATTGTAATCCGGATATTAAATTTACAATTAATTAATTTGTTTGAGTTTACATGAATATCCATATACTTAGAATGATCGACACTTCTTTGCACATAATAAAAACACTGAAGTAGAACAAAAAATATGTAGAAAATGGTTTACTTAGATTCGATTGATTTAAATTTGGTTTGGTCCGTTATGTATGTGGAACAAGGATTCTTAGTAGAATTTTTAGTAATACTTTGTTCAATCTAGTTTTTGATCCATCTAATCAGACCATTATTTTGAAATTATAAAGTGTTGAATTGTGACCTAAATTCCATTAGGAATTGGTGTTTTTGTTGAAAAGGAACTAGTGTTTTGGTTGAAGAGTTCTTGAAGAAGTCAAAATGTGGATTTGACATATTTTGGACAGAGACGGGGAATCCAAGCGCCGCATCCGGGCGCCTATGTGTCATTTGAAGCAAAAGGGAAGATTTTGGATTAGAGATGAGGTGGCTAAAAGTATTGATTCCAGCGAACAACTTGCTACATATACAAAAAGTAGTGAGTTGCAATGATTCTGGTAGATGGATGATTGCTATGTAAGAGGAGATGGAATCACTTCATAAAAATGGCACGTAGGACTTGGTGAAATTACTCAAGGAGAAGAAGGTTGTTCATTGTAAGTGGGTATTTTAGTGGAGAATGCACATCAAGAGTTGAAGATGCCAAGTACAAGGCAAGATTAGTGACTAAAGGTTATAGTCAGATTCTAGGTGTAGACTGCACATATGTGTTTTCTCCAAATGTAAAGCATAGCTCAATTAGAGCTTTGCTTGGTATTGTGACTAAGCATGATTTGGAGCTTGAGAAGTTGAATATGAAGATATAATTCTTGCATGGAGAATTTGAGGATGACATATATATGCAACAACCAAAATGTTTCATATTTATAGGAAATGAGGACTGTGTGCAAGTTGAAAAAGCCCATTTATGGCTTGAAGTAGTCATCGAGGAAGTGGTATAAAATGTTTGACTCATTCATGACTTTAAAAAAGTAGTTATGAAAGTTGTGTTTACCTTATGAAGTGTAATGATGGGTCGTTTACAAGTATACTACTTTATATTGATGATATGTTGATAGCCGCCAATGATAAAGAGGGGGGTAATAAAAATGGAAGTTTAGCTCAATGAAGAGTTCGATATGAAGGATTTGGAAGCAAGAAAAAAGATTCTTGGAATGGAGATCTTAAGAGATAGAAAGGCTGTCAGATTATACTTGAGCCAGAAATGGTACATTGGGAAAATATTTCACAGGTTTAATATGTTGAGTGAAAAAGCTGTTAGTATTCCTTGGTTGCCCACTTTAAACTATCATCTGCTTTGTGTCTATAGTCAAATGATGGCATTGATTACGTGTTATGGATTCCTTATTCAAGTGTAGTTGAATCACTCATGTATGCTATGGCATGTACACACCTAGATTTGGCACATACAATCAATATAGTTAGCAGATACATGGTAAATCCTTGCAAGAAAACATTGGGAAAGCACTGCAATGGATATTTTGATACTTGCATGGCTCTAATCATGCTTGTTTTCATTTTGGGAGAAATATAGATGGAGTCATTGGATATATTGATTCAGATTATAAAAGAGATCTTGAAAAAAGGAGATAACTTACAATGTATGTGTTTACCATTGTGAGTTGTGTTTTCATTTGGAAGCCTACATTACGGAATATAGTGTTTTGTCTACTATTGAGGTAGAGTACAAGGATATTACATAGGCTTGTAAGGAAGCTATACAGTTGAGAGGATTGTTTGTTAAAATCAGTGAAAACTTGTAGATATCTACAATTTATTATGATATTTAGAGTGCTATTTTTTTTTTTTTTGACAAATGATCAGATGTTTTATGAGAGGACAAAACACATTGATGTGATGTATCATTTTGTGCATGATGTGATTGCTTGCGGTGATATTATAATGAGCGTTAGGTTAGACAAAAACCAATTCGAACTAGTCAAACCGATCAACTCAACCCAAACCAACCAGTTTGGATTGATTTTTTTAGTTCAATTGGGTTGGGTTTGAGTTAGGAAATCAAATTTTAGGTCGGGTTGGGTTCCGGGTTATCTATTAAAACCCAATCAAACCCTATCCTACCCTATCCTACTCAACCCAATAAATTTAAAAATATTAAAAAGAAAATTAGTACCTAAGACCAAAAACCTAAAACCTAATTATCATAATTCTCCTCTTCTTCACGTTTCTTCAGTCTCATCTCTTCTGCCTCTCATTGTTGCTCGTGCCTCAGCTTCTTGACTCGATTCTTTGACTGATTTTTTACTAAACACTTGGATTGAAGGAGGAAATTTTGTATTGAGTTTGGATGATTTAAAATTTTTAGTATTTAGGTTGAATTCATTCTATTCAATATGTATAATATGCAGGTAGAGGGAGTCGAGTCGAGTCGAGTCGAACTGACTCGTGAGCCGAGCAAAAGCTTGACCAAAAAATTTAGGCTCGACTCGAACGGGCTTTTTTTTTAAAAAAAAAATTTGGGCCTTAGCGAGCTAGGCAAGGCCGTGCCGAGCGGGCTTTTTTTTTTTAAAATTGGCAAAAAATTAAATTTTTTTAAAAGAATTTAAAATTTGTGCAATTTATACTTATTATACCTAATAACTAAATATTACCATATTAAAAAAATAATAGCTAAAATTAAAAGAAATTTTTTTAAAAAAGTGGCAAACAAGTTTTTTTTTTCAGGCTTACGGGCCGGGCTGGCTCGAGCGACACCCAAAATGAGGCTTGGCCCGAGCATTGGCTAGGGTCCCATCGAGACATGAGCCAGCCCGACTTGAGCTTTTTTCGAGCCGAGCCCAAACTGTCCGAGCCGACGAGTTATTTTGTCATCCCTATATGCATGTATTCAACATGTATTTAGATTGATTTAATATGTATTTAATTTGATCATGCTATAATCTGTTAATATGTTTTACAATATTTTTAATTTATATTCTTCTATTGGAATTGAGCTTAACCCCACAGATCATTGATCCAACTTCAAACGACTTAAGGCCTTACAAATCATCATTTTTAATATAATTTAAATTGGGAGAAAAATGTATGGATCAGACTTTTTCTTTCCCAAAATAAAAAATCAAGCCACAAGGTTTAGAATTGTAAAAATCAGGTTTTTCATGAATTAATTAATTATATTTTACAATTATTATATTAAATTAAATATTTATTGTAATATAACATAATTAACCCACCCACCCACCCCATCCCACCTCCACCACCCTACTGCTCCGACGACTATTTTCCGACCGCGCTTCATTCCGGTGACTACTCCAGTGATCGTTTCGACGTCGCTTAATTCCGGCGACTGCTCCGATTTCGAGGTCACAGGTATAAGTAAGTAAACATTTAATTTTCAGTCACAAATTATTAAATTAATTGGTCACAGATTATTTCGAGATCACAGATCAAAAAATTGAGCCATTCACAATTAACTTCACCGGTCACTGATACAAAATTATAGGTCACAGATTTTTAATTAGTCATAATTTAAAAAAGTATTCTATATTTATTGGTCACAGGTTACATTTTCAGTCACATATTAACAAATTTTAAGGTCACAGTCCCAATATACCAACAATACTACAGGTCACAGATCGACCAAATAGATGGTCACACACACTTCGTCCCATCCGTCGCGCTCGTCCCCTAATTCCAGTACACCAACAATACTTGATAACAGGTCACAGATCGACCAACTAGTTGGTCACAGACATTCTTCGTCGCATCCCCGCCACCGCCACCGCCACCGCCTCCACCACCACAACCATCCCCCAATAATAACACAAACAACAACCACAACAGATCAACCCAAATCACACCAACACTTTCCTTCCCCAGCCCCCATGGTAAAGAATGATCGAGTCGTGAAAATCGAACACAAACACACCACCATTATCACCACACCTCACAAAACACAAACAACCACCAATCTGAAAATCACAAACATCATCGATCTGAAAATCGCAAAAACACCAACGCACATCACCACCGCACCACCGGATTTAAGAATCGCCACCACCAATACCATCCAAAAAAAAATGTAAGACAAGGACGCTGCAGAACGCCCAAAATGTTGCTGGCAGCAGCGTCGACGTTGCTGTGTCCCAGCAACGTCGACCCTGCTGTCGCTGCTGTGTCGCACAGCAGCATGTCGCCATGCTGATATGCAACACAGCAGTGTCGCGCTGCTGTGTCGCACAGTAGCGATGCTGCTGCGTCGCGCAGCTCACAGATTTGAGGGGGGAGGGGAGAAAGGGAGGGGGAGGAGAGAATGGAGGAGAACCAGATCTAAGGTGAGGAGTGAGAAGATGAGGTGGCGGGTAGCGGATGGAGGCGGTGGTGGTGGCAGCGGGTGAGGAGGGAGGAGAAATGAAATGGATTAGGGTTTGGATAGGATTTTATATTTAAAATAAAGTTGGTAGGGTAGGTAGTAGGGTAGGTATATAAATTAATTTAATTATTAATATTAATGTAAAATTAAAACCTGATTTTTGATTAAATAAACCAAAAACCTGAATTTTAAAAACATCAACTTAAACACCTGGTTTAGTGTAATTTCCTCTTTAAATTGGTCCAAATTGAAATGGTATCAAACTTTTAAAAAAAAATTGTTCAAATTCAACGAAAAGAGTCCCAACCATTGGGCCCATAAAGAATTGCCCAACTTGAATTCGACTCAAGTCCAAACTAATCAACATATCCCAAACCAACCCAAGTTTGGTCAGTTTGGGTTGTGTTGGGTTGGATTTTAATCGTGAATGGGTTGGTTTCAATTTGAATTATTGTCAAACCGAACTGTTTGGTTGAGTTTGAGTTGGATTCAAAACCAATCCAACCAAACCCACGTCACCATTGATCCAAATTCAAACGACTTAAGGCCTTACAAATAATCATTTTTAATATAATTTAAATTGGTCCAAATTGAAATGGTATCAAACTTTAAAAAAAATTGTTCAAATTCAACAAAAAGGGTCCCAACCATTGGGCCCATAAAGAATTGCCCAACTTGAATTCGACTCAAGTCCAAACTAATCAACATATCCCAAACCAACCCAAGTTTGGTCAGTTTGGGTTGTGTTGGGTTGAATTTTAATCGTGAATGTGTTGGTTTCAATTTGAATTATTGTCAAACCGAACTGTTTGGTTGAGTTTGAGTTAGATTCAAAACCAATCCAACCTAACCCACGTCCAACCCTAATGAGAATGGTTGATACCAAGGAGAATCTTGTTGATATGTTGAGAAAAACACTCTTTGTGGCCAAGTATAACCATCGTTTGGATTTGGATGGTATTTGTCATTGAATTAGCCCTTTGATGGTTGTGAAAGAGGTGGATAATTGCTTATTGAAGAGTGAATAGTAATACATTGATTTGGAATTTGTCTAAAGGTGGATATTTGTTGAATTGTGATCCAAATTCCATTAGGAATTAGTGTTTTGGTTGAAAAGGAATTGATGTTTTGATTGAAGAGTCATTGAAGAAGTCAAACTATGGATTGAAGTGTTTTGGATAGAGACAGGATGTTCAAGCGCTGCATCTGGGTGCCTAGGCGCCATTCAGAGCAAAAGGAAAGATTTTGGATCAGAGATGGATCACCTTAGCATTGTGTCGCAGAGCTCACTTGATGTACGCAAGCTTATCGCTCGAGCTATAGAGACATCGCTCATGGAGCACGAGGTGTTTCACTTGAGTGCCAATCTAGTTTGACATGTTTTCAATTTTGACGCGTTTTATGAAACTGTTGACACACCAAAATGCAGCCCAAAATCGAGAGGAAGTCCAATTGATAAATCCAAGGTAAAGGTCCAACAGAAGCCAATTAAAAAGCCCAAGAAGAAACGCCCAAGTTGAAGGCCTGTGGAAAATCCTGTTGGAAGCCCAAGAACAAAGGAATACCATCGCCCCAAGGTGGTAGGACGACCAGAGGCCGAACAAAGATGATATGGCACAATCGCCCAAAACGACAGCCTCATTGTCGCCCAGAACCCCAAGT
Organism: Fraxinus excelsior; assembly: GCA_019097785.1. NCBI lineage: Eukaryota > Viridiplantae > Streptophyta > Magnoliopsida > Lamiales > Oleaceae > Fraxinus > Fraxinus excelsior. The sequence goes on from CM032637.1 coordinate 21,715,451, forward strand.
CGCCCAAAATCAAACAAGTCTAAAGGATACAGTTTGGAAGCGGTTGGCAAGTAAACCCGGCACGATCCCACGATCCAAGAAGCAACAAAGGTAGTGGCAGCGGTTACTAAGCAACTACTCCCCGAATTAGTGATTCCCCACTAAAAGAGTGGGCGGTTACGAAGAACACGAAGCAAGTCTGAGCAGTTTCGATAACCAAGGGACGCTCAAGAAGTATAAAAGAAGTAACGTCATAGAAGACAAGAGACCGAATCAAAAACTCTCTACAAGAGATCATGTAATTTTCATTTCTTAGTTTAAATTTAATCCTTTTTCAGTACTCGTGTGCTTGCGCCCCTTGGAGGCGTTTTGTCTACTTCCTAATTGTAATCCTTCACTGGCATACGCACCCCTTTTTGGGACTTTGTCTCAAGAGGTCTGTTCCTTACACAATCGTCTGACCCCTCTCTCTCGTAATTGTTGGCGGGTTGCAAAAACGCGCGAAAACAATTTGGCACGCCCAGTGGGACAGTTGGTGTTTGGTAAGTGAAGATACAAAAAGAGAAAAGATATCATGCCTCATAAAAATTCCGATAAAGAACCAGCAAGTCAAGGAGTAGTCCAGTCTGTGGTTGAACGATACGAGGAGCAACAATACTCTCCACAGACAGATGGACAAAATCCAATCAGTCACAGCCGCTACGAGCCAATGACAGAATTGAGCCCTCGCACAATGCGTGCATTGCTGGGAGAACTCACGCAGGATGTCGTTGAACAGGTAAATCTACGTAGCATTCATAATATGGAGAAATTTACCCAAAACGAGAATAGGCATTTTGATAATATGGCTAAACAACTAAATACGTTGAATGAAATCATGAATAAGTTGGTAGGCCAAATATGTCAACCTGTCATGCCTATAGATAATCACTTCCAATCTAGGACTATCGTGGGGCATGCCTCGCCATACAATTCTCTTGGTGTAAATTCTGGCCCAAGTTTGGAGCCACCTGTTGGCCCTTCTACTTCAAACCCGGGGGGAAATGGAACCATAAACGTGAATAATGGTAACACTACGTCCAACCTGGGGGGTAGTACCACCATCAGAGACAATGTCCCAAATATTGGACAGAACGGGTTGCGTACGAATGACGGTTTGAATACTCAGTTTACCGGTTATAACAACCTGAATAATGGCACTTTTATGGCCAATCAAGGGCAGCCCACTAGACCTCCCACGAATCAGCCAGTAAATCAACCAATGGGGAACCCATATGACCCTAACGCCGTGCTAAGAAACCAAATTATGGAAATAGTACAAGATCAAATAGCAGTTGGGGTACGTCCGGTGATTAGGCCAATTTACACCAAGCCATACCCTGATTGGATAGATCAGGCATATCCATGGCCTAGAGGGTACAAAGTACCGGAATTCTCACTATTCACTGGCCTGGGAGAAGTATCTACACTAGAACATGTAGGGAGATTCACGTTGCAAAGTGGTGAGGTGAATGATTACCATAAGTTGAGGTTGTTCCCAAGTTCCTTAACCGGAGTAGCTTTTTCTTGGTTCATTAATTTGCCAGCAAACTCCGCCCAAACTTGGCAACAAATGGAGCAATTATTCCATGCTCAATTTTATAAAACGGAGTCCGAAGTTACACTGGCCGATTTGGCGAATTTACGTCAATTGCCTAACGAGTGGGCAGAAAATTTCCTACAAAGGTTCAAAACGGCCAGAAGTAAATGCTTTGTGCCATTACCTGAAAAGGAATTTGTCAAAATTGCACAAAGTTGTTTAAGCTTTGATCTAAAGAAGAAATTCCAAGATAGAGAATTCCCAGATTTATTCCAACTTAGCGCGAATGTCGTTAGATATGAGCGACTGGTAAGAGAGGAAGAACAAATGAAAAATTCCAGTAAAGGGACTTATTATAAAGACCCGAATTTCAATGTTCATACTATCGATGATGGTTATTATGACCAGACCGAAATATGCTTGGCTGAGCTAGTAAAAGGAGAAGCATATACTTGTCCTATGTTAGTTAAGCCAAAAATAGTAGGCAAAGATGAACCTGCTAAAGGTGAAAACAGAAAAACGCGAGTGTTCTCGTTCGACATAACCAAAGCTGATCTTATATTCGATAAATTATATAAGGATAAGCAGATAAGGTTGAGCGACAAACACAAATTGCCCGACTCTGAACAAATTAAGGGTAAAAAGTACTGTAAATGGCATAATGCATGGTCACATGCGACTAATTATTGTATGGTTTTTCGCCATGTGTTGCAGGATGCCATCGAATCAGGACGAATTACGTTCGAAGAAAAGAAGAAGATGGCGGTGGACGAAGATCCATTTCCACGGCCACTAGCAATGAATATGATAACGACTGGCTTGAAAAATAAACTGCCAAGGTTTAAACTGGTGATTGATGACGAAGAAGAAGAACCCAAGCCGCTTCCCAGCGTGTTTGAACGCATCAAAGGGAAAGAGCCCAAACAGGGCGAAGATATTCTGTGCGACAGGTGTAAGCACGAGTTGAAGGCGAACACAGGGTCATCAATGACGCGGCCATCCCATTATCGGCCTGATTTCATATCAGTCGCTCAGCCTGTCGGGAGCGAAGAATGCCGTTGTATGGAGGAATGCATAGAGAAAAGGGGGTTTGGGTCGGCCGGTCAAAGAAGAACGTTTAGGCCGCAACCTCACCAGCCCAATGTATGGCATTCGTTCCAGAACAACGCAGGAAGGGTAATGCCGTTCAATGAAATGACCAGAACCCAACAAAGGCGTTACCAACGTAATTACGGGCGGATGATGAGGCAACAGCAAGGGGAATCACGCCCTAGAGCGCCCAAAATGCTCAGAATAGCCAACGAAAACGTTTTTGAAGATAGCGAAGAAACAGACACTGGTGAATCAATGGGAGATTTGCCGGAAAGCTCATCTGGTAGATCGAAGTTTGAGCGAGACAGGAAAGATGAAGATGATCCCGAACAACCCCTAACTATCCAGTTTGGCACATTACCTCCCGTCCTGGCTAACAACTACTTGTTGGCCGATGAATTCAAAAGCAAAGGAAAAGAGGATAATGAGGAAGATGCCTGCGTGCTAATCTGTGATGAAGGCCAAACTTCCAGAGAAATGTATGATGATGGCGAGAACAATGGTATGACAGATGTTGAAGAAGAGATTGATTTAGAAGCAGAAAGACGGAAAGGGGAGTGTCGCGCAACACCCTGTTGAAACAATTGCACCAGGAAGGGGTCCGTGAAGTGGATCTATTGGGAGAACCATCTGGTCGATCGTTTGATTTCTATGTGCTGTATGGGACGCCAAAAAGGAAAAAGAGGGTACCTCGCTTTGAAAAGTATGGATCGCCCCCTAGAATAATGCCTCCTCCTACAAATTGGGTAACTGAAGAAGAAATATTGGGAAAAGAGAAGGAAGAGACCCAAGGAAAGAAAGCTCAGTCCGATGTGCTGCACGTTGATCTATCACCAAGAGATAGCCCGCCAGAAAATAGGCAGGAAGTGGAAATAGACGCTGCTGAAAAAGTCATCTTCCACAAACCAGCGACGAAGTTAACCAAACACTTAAGGCTACTGTACGTCAAAGCTTTGGTTAATGGTGTACCAATAGTAAAAGTACTCATTGATAACGGAGCGGCTATAAACACCATTCCAGCTAGAATGATGAGGAAATTTGCTAAGACAGAAAGCGATATGATCCCGACGGAAGTCATTCTTACAAGTTTCAATGGTGGGGCAACATCAGCAAAAGGGGTTATGCCACTGGACATAACTGTAGGGACAACCACCAGGACTACTGTTTTCTTCGTGATAGATGGTCCTACCAGCTACAATGTGCTTCTAGGAAGAGATTGGATCCATGGCAGTCGATGTATTCCCTCATCACTCCATCAATGTTTAGTCTTCTGGAACGACAAAGGGGAAGCAGAGGTGGTACAGGCAGACCATAGGCCCTTTATTGCGGAAGCGAATTCAGTGGAGAGATTCATGTATGAAGGGAATTATGGGCCCGTCAGAGTTGTTCAAGATGGGGAATAAACTCAAATTACTGCCCAAAGCGAAGAGCCTTTCTCAATGGATTCACTCACTGAAATGTTTAATCAAATGAGGCCAAACATAGTGGCCTTGGAGCCAGTAATTGGCAAGAAAGAAACCAAACAACCTTAAATGAGTGTTCAACAACAAAAACAAAAGGCCGAAGTTCAGGCCTTCAAAGCCAAGCTAATGGCTTTCAATAAAGAGTGTGGACAGATGAAGAAAGAAGAAACGGCGTTAAAGATGCTGAAGGACAAATTGATAGTGTCCGAAATGGAGCAGAGCTTGGATTGGGAAGTTCAAAAAATGGATTGCCTGGAAGAGCAAAATTCTCTGAGCGACGCGGATGATGAAGCGACTAAGATCCCTAAGTCAGGATATGCGCAAGCTCAAGACCCCTTGGTCAAAGTTAACATTGGTGAGGAAGGAGAGGATCGCCCAACGTTCGTCAGCCAAATGCTGCCTCATGAGGTTAGTGACCGATTAATCGCTTTATTGAAAGAATATAAAGATTTTTTTGCTTGGGAATATGAACACATGCCTGGTTTGGATAAAAACTTGGTAGAACATAG
>CM032637.1:21720450-21770469 GCA_019097785.1 Fraxinus excelsior
TAAACAAGTATTTGTAAGTCAACAAAAAGCTGTCAAGAAGTATTTTATGATCCACTATGTAAACTATATAAAACAACAGTTTATTACTAAGTGTTTTAAACCAACTAAAGACAGTAATATGTGTTGTCGGTATATATTGAAGTTGCCGATTATCGAAGATTTGATTCTTGAATTTGCGAAATATGGACCTATTGAACCAAAAATGGAAAAAAAAAATTCTCGTTAGAAAGAGAAATGGAATTTAAACTAATAATAATAATAATAAGAGATTCTTTAGTTTTGTTGTGATAATGTAACTGTTTTCCTAATAACAATAATATATTTTTGTTTAAGTGGAAGATGATATAAAGTGATTAAGACACTTCATTTTGTTTAACAAAAAGGTTGTACAGTTTTTTCCCAGTAAAATATGAACAGGAACATATAAAAATATGTTTATTTATATGCTTTGCAATGTAAAGAAATTTACATAAGTTTATTTACTCAGTAATAAATGTAGTGAAAAAATGATTAGGTTTTAGATATAAAAAAAAGTAGTTTAAATACGGATTACAATTATCTCATATATACCAATTATATATTTTATTCTTTATTTATAAAAATCAAAGAAAAATAGGAAAATAAGTACTAACACGCAGCTAGTAGTGGAAGCCGTCGAAGAAGAAGCTTAATATATTCTTCGGCATCTGTATCTTTGTATCTGTATAGTAAAAAAGTAGAAGATACAAAATATAGATTTAGTCGAGAAAAAATTTAACGGCTAAAAATGAATATGAAAAAACCACATGAAAACGTAAAAATATAGTTTAAATTCTACCTGGTAGAGTTATAGTAATTCAATGATAGACTTTTTTCTCTACAGCGAAAGAATCTCTTTATATACTATATTTTTGGTGCATGATTTGTGTAATGGTTCAGCAATTGAAGGTTTAAGTAAAACTTTCAAAGAATTTTTTGTTCTAGCTCTTGATAAGGCTACGTAAAGTTGATCATGACAAAAAATTGGTTCGGGAATATATAAACCAACATAATCAAGTGTTTGTCCTTGTGCTTTATTTATTGTCATTGCAAAACAAGGTCGAATTGGAAATTGAGTTCTTTTAAATGGAATTGAAGTATGATCACTTTGAAGTGGTATAAAAGAAATTCTCGGTAAGAATACATATTTTCCAAATATTCGTCTGATGCAATTTCAGCAAGAATTACATTTTTCTCAAATTTTCGACAGGTAAGTCGTGTTCCATTGCATAGTCCTTCAGAAGGATTAATATTTCGTAACAACATAATAGGACAATTCGGTTTAAGATTTAACTCATGTGGTGGAATACCATTTGAAGTCAAACTGTTAAGAAATTCTTCTTGTAAATGATTTCTGATATATCAATTGCTTCATCAAAACTATAATATGTAAAAATTTGACCAGGAATTTGTTCTAATAAAATTTTATTAATATAATCAACACAATCATTTCGAGGTGTAAGAATAACTCGATTTGCCATCGTATGAAAATTATTAGCATATGTTTCTATATTTGGAAATACATTTTGTATTAATACTTTCAAAGATACAATTTCATTTTCAAATGGTATAATTATATCGTTTGGAAGTTGAATACAATTACAACAATGTTGTTCTTCTGTTCCATTTCCAATCCTTAATAAATAATCACAAAAATTAGGATCGAATTTTGCTCTCATATTTTCGACTAAAGGCAGATATGTTAATAAAGGCCATAAGTAAGAAAAAAATAAGCTTGCATTAATTATGTCTTCTTTTTTGCCTTTTAATACAACAGGTAAAACTTGTCGAAAATCTCCTCCGAGAACCATGACTTTACCACCAAAAATTAAATTACTATCATTAATATCTTTCAACATTTTATCTACAGCTTCAATGATACATCGATTAACCATAGGCGCTTCATCCCAAATAATTACTTTGCACATTTTTAACAAATACCCATAGCAGATTGTTTACTTACAGAACAATTTACCTCACCTATTGTTTCCAAAGGAATTTTAAATCTTGAATGAGCAATTCGACCTCCTGGTAAAAGAGATGCAGATACTCCAGAAGATGCAGTTGCTAAGGCAATTAAATTTTGAGAGCGAACTGTACGTAGCAATGCTTTATATAAATATGTTTTACCTATGCCACCTGGACCGTCAATGAAGAAAGCGCCACTTAATCCCAATGTAATTTTTTCCATAATCATATTATATGCAATTTGTTGTTTATTATTTAGCCCCTGTTTGGGCCATCTTTTTTCCATTATTTTAGAAAAATAATACCCGTTATACAGGAAACCTGCCAAAGGAAGTCAAATACTGACATGTTGCAGGCAACTTTGCTTTTTCTTTTGTATTTGCTCCACACGACTATGCCCATAATACCCTTACCCCAACATTTACACCACAATCAATTTCAACCTACTCTCTCTCTTTCTCTCTCTCTTCCGGCTTCACGACCGACATCTACCGTGAGCTTCGAAGTGCTTCCCAAACAGGTAATCGTTAATTTGATGCTCTGATTTCCTTATGAAGTAGTGTGAAGCTGCGATTTGTGCTGTCGACCTGAATAACTTATGCTCGAAATTTTTCAGCCGACTTCGGCGGCTGGGCCTCGAAGTGTATTCATCTTCTCCGATTTTGTTTTGCAATTGCCCGGTATGTCGAATTCCCTTATGTTTTCTAGTACTACCATTTTCTCCACCGTTTTCTCCCCTCTGCGTCTTCGATTGCGTGCTTTAATGTCTGCTTCTAGTTCTGGGCTATCAAGGGTTAGCTTCGATTTTGAAATGTGCCTTAAATGGGGTAATTGCTAGCTATTTTCGTGTGTCCTACAAATTCCATTTATGCAATGACAGAAAAATTGTAGATCATTTGTGATGTCGTTGTCTGTTTGCCCAATTAAACTAGTCGGTCATGATTGCTTCTGGTAATACGGACGCGCAATGGAAATGTATTTTTGTGTAAATTGTGTAAGGCTGATTACTCCATAAGATAGTTTTTGTCACGCTAAATTTAAGCTTAACATAGAATTGGCCTTCTATGGAGTAGGGAACTACAGATGTTGCCCCGTTTCTTAATGGCATTACGGAAACGGTCTTGCTATACATTAGTGGCTCACTGGGAGATCTGTTCGTAGAAACTTGAAACTGCCTATTTTTCCACTTCAATGTATTTGAAAAAACAATGCAATTACTGCATTTATGTGATGAGAACAGAACAACAGATAAGCAAATTACACACCGTTGTCAATTCTTTATAGAGGTAGAATTCTGCATAATGACCTGCGACATTGCTTATCTAATTGACGTGAACTTCATTTTCCTTTTTTTGTCGATTCGTTCCTTACCCAACCACGCAGTCTATTTTGCAGCTGGACCAAGTTGTCTGCCCTTTGCACAGCAAGCTCATATCTTGCACTTCCACAGATAGAGACACACCAGCACGAAGACTGACTCTTTACCCCAATTGTCGCGAAAATGGATCCATTCCATCCATAGGTACAAATCACCTACAGGGGCAGGACTTCATTTCCTATCTTTTTCCATTTCAGTTTTTTGTTTTCCCCTTTTTTTCGTCTTCCGTTGCATCTTATTTAACTTTGTTTTTTCCATCTCGCAGCTTGGGAGCGTTCAACCACCTGTTTCATCGGGAGCTGTTGATGACCTATCAAGTGCTGCATCCTCAAAAAAGCATGCAAGATGGAAAGAAGCAGAGAGAAGGACCTTCATTGCAGCCTGTGAAACTGCAATTGCCGAAGGCCATCGTCATGGGAAGTGTTTTACGAAAGTTGGATGGGAACGTGTCGTAACGTTATTCAACTCCATATCCGGCCACAATTGGACTAAAAATCAACTTCGCAACCAGTGGGACTCAATGCGTCGTGAGCACAAACGGATCACCGAACTGCTCTCCTGTACTGGGGTCGAGTACCGGCCATCAGAAGGTCGGATTGTAGCTTCAGAAGAATGGTGGAAGCGAAAAATTAAGGTAATTTCCCGTCTAGCGTGATTTTCGTTTCGACCGGGATACCTCATTCGTAATTATCAGCACCGTATGTACTTGGCATTGCAGGAAAACAAGGACTATAAAGACTTCAAGCACAAAGATATCAGCGAGATATATACTCGATATCATCAACTTTTTGGGGACAGCTATGATGGGGATACGTATGCAGTGACTTCCACGAAGTTATGTAGTACTGGAGTACGTATGTTCGAGGATAGTGCAGCTGATGACGACAGGGATGCAATCCCTATTGATGCGGAGAGCACTGGTTCACGAGGGAAACTGTACCTCCAACACAAAATTGTTTGGCCCACGCAGCGGCGAGAAGAGAAAGTCGGGTACGTGCTCCCATACAGGAAAGAAGAAGAAGAAATTTTCAGCAAATGATGTGTCTTACTCCGTCGATCGCGCGAGCAGTGCTGCTGAGGAAGTGGCGGCGAAGATTAGCAAAATTTTGACCCCAGAGAAGAACGCTGGAGTTGCCTGCGTAGATGAGTTGCTTGCGGCGGGACGGCTTAAACGACGGACGCCTTTGTACTTCTTTGCTTGTACTTTTCTCGCACATAAGCGATATCGAGACATGTTCGCCGGACTACAGGACGACGATGAAAAGTTCGAGTGGATTGAGTGGCAGTACAACGAGCGTAACAAGTCCGGTCATTAAGTTATGTATTATTTGAACTTTATTTTATGAGCTTTTCGTGGCAGACTTTCCCTTTTATATTTTTTTTTCCTTGCACCCTTTCGTTTATCTTAAATGTTGTGGTTCTGTACTATGTTATTAGCTAGTTTCTGCACTTTATGTTATGATACTTTTTCTTGTGCTATTTCACAGCTTTTTATGCATGCTTGTGCATAAAAAACTGAGTGTCTAACCTCGAGCTAATATTTTTAAACCTTGTGCTACACATATTTACTACACACATATTTACTACAGGTTGTGCTATTTCACACATATTTACTACAGGTTGTGCTATTTCACACATATTTACCTTGTGCTATTTCACACATATTAACTACACACACCTTGTGCTAATATTTTAAACCATTCACAGTTGCTGAATAAAGTATGAAGTCATCTACAAATTTTGTTTTCTAAAGAACCAATAATAGAAAATATTAGCACGAATAAGACATTTTTGTTTTTTTTTTGGCAGACTTTCATTTTTGATATAGGACCCCAATTATTCACATCCACAAAAAGTTCACATGCAGTATAGTGTATTCATCTTGTACCTGTCATATTCTTTTGCATACCACTTGTGCTATATATACACGTTACATTACCCTTATGATGCACTCAAGAGCAATACAACATCCAACATTTTTCATTCTGCTTTATCGTATTCTCTTAGTACCCGAAACCAATTTCTAAATCATTTCAAACCATACGGTTACACAATGGAAAATCTTGACTTCAACTGTGTGCTTATATCCGAATCCGAAGATGAAGATGACGTGGACGAAGAAGAGTTCATTAGGCAACTATCAGAAGACATCATCAAATGGGTACACTATTGTCGAATTGCATCAAGTGATGCGATGCGATACTATCGCACACAGCAACATCGCATCAGACGATTTCCATTCGCAAGAAACGAACACATGTTTATGAAGGAAGCGATGGAGGAGAACTGGCAAATGTGTTTTCAAGAATTTCGGATGTACCCACAACAACTGTGTAACTTCGCACACACCCTAAGGGATGAGTATGACTTACGTAGCAGCCAGCAGGTCGATCTATATGAACAAGTCGGCATGTTCTTGAGCATATTAGCGTACGGCAAGGGATACCGACAGGTGACAACGATTTTCAACCATTCCTTACAAACTGTATGTCTTACTTCAGGGTGGTTCTTCATGCCGTTGTTGCGTTTTCCGCGCGGATGCTACAGCCCAGCCCGAACTACAACGACGGTGCTCACCCTAACAAGTCGGACCCCCGAATAAACATCCACTGTTTCAAGATTGCATCGGTGCAATTGATGAAACACATGTGAGAGCAGTACTTCCACGGCACGAGCGGGTGAACTTCATTGGACGGAAAGGGATGCCAACACAAAATGTTTTGGCGGTTTGTGATTTTAATATGTGCTTCACCTTTGTACTCGCCGGCACAACCGGGAATACGCACGACGCTCGTATACTTGCTCGAGCTATATATAGTCCAGAAATTCATTTTCCAGTACCAGCGCAGGGAAAGTATTATTTGGTTGACTCCGGGTTTGCACATCGACCGGGATATATGGCCCCGTACAAGGGGTTGGTACAATTTCCAACAGTTTCGCGACGATGGCACGGGTTGTCGTCGTCGTCGTTTTCTCAATGCTTGCGAGAGGTTTAACTACAGACACTCATCATGCAGGAACGTGATAGAACGTACATTTGGTGTGTGGAAAGAAAGGTGGCAAATCCTCGATCGGATGCCTAGCTATCCGTTTCGAACTCAAGTAGTCGTTGTTATTGCGACAATAGGTATTCACAATTTTCTACGGCGTTCCGGAGTGGTGGACGAGGCATTTCGTACAGTAGAGACCGATGACGATGCTTACGAGGTGGAGCTACCAACCGCTGAGGATGAAATGCATGTCGAAATTAACGCGCTTGAAATGCAGCGTAGTGAATGGGATAGAATTCGCGATTATATGGCTCAATAACCATGAAAATGTACTCTTTTATTTGAATTGGCGATCTCTGTGGTGTCACGAACGAAGTCGATCAATTTATATGTTGGTGTGTAGTATCATGATTTCCGAACAGTGGGACTCAATGTGTTTATCGTATGTGACAAGTTTTTAAATAAAAAATAATTTTATTTACGTTCAAATAAATGTTCGTCGTACGGTGACAGGCATGGGAAAAATATTTGACCAATTCCAACACAAAGGAATTATTGACACTATCCACAAGTATTCTCGTGAGCAATTGAAAGAATGGAAGTCAGTAAAGTCATCATTATACACTAGAGACAAAAGGGAGGGCAAAAATGGAAGTGGACTTGACAAAATACAATCCCTGCACACCATGCAGACTAGCCTCCTATTGATGATTGGACTCAAAGTCAGTAACGTTCCTTTTTTTTTCTAAAAATGAAATTGGAAAGATGGCCCAAACAGGGGCTTAAATTTTTCTCATAAATACAGCCTTCATCAATGTTCAAATTTATTGTCTCTTCTTCAATCATTCTTTTTAATCTATCATTTTCGTTTATATTTACATTGAATGATACAATTTCATAGTCATTTATACTTTTACCTACAGATTCTAAAATACAATTAATATTTTCTAAAGCCTGTACTTCAGCAATATGAAAAGAAATATTTGCATGTATATAATCCTCAACCATGTAAGATTTGAATTTATTCCATAATAATTTTGGATTATTAGGACTACAAAGAATAAGAAGTGTAGCAAAAAGGCGTCGTAAAGAAGTAGGCATCTCATAAGTAATAGCTTCAGATAAACATTCTTCACAATGATTATCTCCACCTAATAAACCATGTAAAAGTGCTGCTTCTCGATATGTAATAACAGTAACTCCATTTAAAGTTCGTAAATCTTGAAATGATGTAGAACCTCGAATATGATTCATAAGAACACGAAGAAAATAACGTTCTCCTTCGGATGGATTTACTGTAACAATTCATCCTATAACAATTTGTTTTTTCTGTGATTCCAAGTTTTTTTATTTGTATTCCCGACAAAGTGTGTTGGAAAATCTCGATATAGAAGTGTACGTGCAAACTCATTTATTTCGTTCATTCGAAAAAATTCAGTTAACATTGTTTTTTTTGTGTTTTCATTCTGAATAACAGTACATAAATTATCTTCATTATCATAGGTTATTTGTTGATGGTTTTCGATATGAAGTTGTAAAGAATGTATAGTTGGACAAATTTCTAACAGAATGAAAGAAAATATTCTCCACATAGCTTCTGGTGGAGATATCCATCTAACAGATTGATAAGCAGAAATTTCATCAATATTTTTATCAGTGTCCTGTGTAAGAATTGAAAAATTAATACGATCATGTCCTTTATATACATATTTGTACAAATATTTTACAACTTTAATAGAAGAACACACTTCAACATTAATATGACAATCAAATTTTGCACTTAAATATGGATTATATGGTACAACCCATTGATTATTTAATATTTGACCTCTAACTTTAACATAAATATTAGTATTATGACGTTTATATAAAGGATATGAATTTTGACCAAATATAGTATTATTACAAAAATCTCTAGGATATTTATTTTTACAACCTTTATTTGCTTTCATACATACATTTTTTGGATTTAAATTTCCACAAGGACCATGCATATTATGTCTAACAATAACCGAATGAAGATGAGGATATTTATTTTTATCAGGAATTTCGCAAGATACTATTTTATCAACATCTTGAGCACAGGCAATTTTATTCCCAGAGTTAAATATTAATAACATATGAGCATGAGGAATGCCTCTTTTCTTAAATTCGATTACATATATATGTGCAATAACGGGACCTAAAATATGCTTTTTGTATAAATCTTGTTTTAATTCCTCTAATTTTGCTCTAAATATACGTACAATTATATCTGGTCAATTTTGAACTTCATCGTTTATCTGTAATTCTTGCTTAATCTCAGGCCAATTTGGACTGCATGTTATAGTTAAAAATATATCAGGTTTTCCATAGCGTTGTACAATAGCCATTCCATCCATATATCTTCTTAACATATCACGAGGTCCACATGTAAAAGATTGTGGTAAAACAAATTTTCTGCCTATTTTTGATCCTCTTGCTTCTCCGTTTTTAACATTATCTACAATACCTTAATAAAGTTCAGCACGAATTTGTTTTTGGTTATTGCGAAAATAATCTAGTCTTGCAGTTTCAATTTTAACATACATATCTACAACATATTGTCGAAATAATCTACCAGCACGAAGTAATACAGATTTGTCAGAATTTCTGATTTCTGATTTATATGAATAATATTCTCGACAAGATACCTGTGTACGTGTTTTTGCATAACCAAGTACTATAAAATGAAAATAAAAACGTAAATTAATATATTTCATTAAATAATTAATGTAATACCCAGAATATAAACTTTTAGCAAAACTGATATGTACTAACCTGTATTTTCGTTTTCAATAAATTCAACCGCAGAAGCATTCGTGTTCGGAAAAATATTAGACGTAGATAAATGTTGAGATTGAGAGTATATGCTTTCACATCTTTCAATACCTTCGTGCCAACCAGATTCTCCGTATGGAAAAAGTAACGGATATTGTAACGGATCATAACATCCATAATAATAATGAACTTTATGTGAATCATTAAAATGTCCATATATGATAATATCACGAGCTCGAATATTAGCATGCTCATCATTTTCGACCCAGACAGCAGCTACTTGAGATGTTGTAGGAATATTAAAAACTCTTTGATCAAGTCCTGGATCGCATCGTATTTGTATTTGATGTTCATGTAAATTCGGCATATCATTTAACGATCTAAAAAATTTACTGTATGTATTTTTTTTTAAGATTTCAAATAAAAATATTAAAGTAGATTCAACAAAATTTGATGAAATTTTCATTCGATTTTGTATTTCATTTTCTGTATCATAAAAATATAATTGCATATAAGAAGGCATTTTATTATTATTTGGTATAAGTTCATTTACATAATGATGTACTTGTCCTTGAACTCTAAATGTATAAATACCTTTATAAGTTGCGAATAATTTTTTGTCGTATTTTACACCAAATGAAGTAAAAGCAAGATGCTTATTATATCCTCTTACGATTTTTTTAAATTCTTTAGAAGTAAATAAATTATATAATTCAACTGGCGAATCGCATATAAAGAGTTTAATTTTGCCGTCCGAACAACAAAAACCTTTACTTTCTCTGCAAAATTTACGTGCATCACTATGGGCGCAATAAATTGCTGATGGTAAAACATAAGCAGAGGTTGCAATATTCAATTCTTGAAGAGTATCTTCTAATTCGTATTCAGAATTGGAAATTGTAGATACTTGTTCATTCGACAGTAAAACATTGTCAAAGTTTTGATCTGCTGCAGGATTTTCTTGCCAGACAATAGGGGGAAAAGTATTAGCAGATGAGGTAGGGTTATTTAACATAGGATCATTTCTCCTTTTAGGAAAATTACTACAACTATTTTTAGATCTACTTCGTCTCTCTCTCTCTCTTTGAATTCGTTGTTGACGTATGCAGGATATATGTGATTCATTTCTAGCTGCAGACAGGCCGGTATTATCAATGGGAGGACTACCGTTGTTTTCATGAACGGAGGTTTCCAAAATAACCATCAAGCTAACCGCAGGAAGTTTTCAACTGCAACGAAAAAGGTATGAAATTAGAAAATTCAAAAATATTAGAAAGTAACGAGTGGAGCGAATCAATTCATATATATGTTATGTATTATATACAGACAAATAAAATGTAAAAATATAACTAAGTAGAAAAAATTGTTTTATTCAAATTAGAGAAGGTAAAAATAAAATTTAAAACGGCGAAAAAATATATCTATAATAACATAATGGAACAACTGAAGCTTCAAATAATAAGAAATGAATAATATGTAATATAATAAAAAATGAATACCTGGGCAAGAACATACAAAATATAAACAATTTAGAAACTAAAATTTTCCGTAACATAGTTAGACTGGAAATATAAATAAAAAAATGCACAAGAAAATACATAGGAACCTAAAATACACAAGACATGTAAAAAAAACTCGCAGAGCTTAAAAACAAACGATATGAAACGAAAAATTGTACATATATAACTATGAAAGTTGCCTAATATAATTACTGCACTAAGACAGAACTGAACTAAGAAGAAAGTAATACCTACCAAAATGGAAATTCTGTTCTTTAGAAAATGAAGTGAAATTGTGATACTTAATCTGCAACCGATGTAAATCGTCAAACAAGGATGAGAAATTGTTATATAAATATATGAAAATAACCTAATATAATTACGGCAATAGCGCAGAACTCAAATGAGAACAAATAAATACTTGGGGAAATGGAAATTTTGTTCTTCAAAATGAATAAAATTGGCCTGTAAAACTTAATCTGCAACCCATATAAATCGTCAAACAATGATAAGACTGTAAATAATACAAATAAATCGAACAGGAAAATAACAAGAAATCAACCTGAAATATATAATCAAATCACAAGTTCAAACGAAACGTTGGAATAGTTCGTCATTTTTTTTGGCTGATATGTTTATCTGTATATATATATAGATATTTATATTATATTAAGTAACAGAATGTCGGCTAATTCGAATCAACAGTAAATGGTATATGTCGGCCGAACGGTGAACCAAATTGACAACGAATGACGAACGTACCAGTTAAATGAACCAGGATAAAGCGCAAACCTCCTCACGGAACATGGAATATGTGAATGGAATAGGTCAGACAAACAGTGAACGAAATCAACGACAAATGAGGAACATACCAGTTGGCATAAACATTAAATGAAACGGGCACGTATTGAAGATGTTGAGTTATAATCAATCCGAAAACTTAAACTTCGTCAAAAGATATGTATCGGTACAAGAGTCAAGTACGGATATGAAGAAGGTAGGAGAATGCCGTAGATATGCATGGATAGAGGAATGGCGGTGAATTTTAATGTAATAAATTAAACTAAAAAACTTAAACTACAAAAATATCTCTTTGCTTACCTCAACTTATGCTATTCAATTGAACAGAATAGTATGGATAGGAAAATGAAGAAGATAGGTAGGAAAATGTAATATTAATGAATAACAAATGGAATAGGTCAAATGAGCAGTACATCGGACTCCATAAACAAAAGATTTGGATAAAGATATGAACAGTCGATTTGGATAAAGATATGAACAGTCCAGAAACAAAAGATTTGGATAAAGAAGAAATGAAATATTATGGAAAAATGTCAGCTATGCGATTTTAATGGTAAGAAATGAAATATGCTAATGTCGAGTGACACCAATCGTTATTTTTTTTATGTTTAAATACAATACGTGAAAATAATATATTTTGATTGATTCAATTGTCCGAACGGATTATTATTGTTTCACGTACTGAATATTAATGTTTAACCTACGAGGAAAAAATATATCAATAATTTCCCATGTACGCACGGGGATACTGATTCTCGCCGCGCGCGCATGAGGGAGAGACGAAGTCCCCGTGAGTGCACGACGACGTAAGGAAATTATTATTTTTAAAGAATATATCCCATTTACCTTAAATCCTTATAAGGAAATTTTTTTTTATTTGTTATTAATATCAACTTAATTGAAACAATTCAAATATTAATAAATACAAAATAATTACTGCGTATTTATTTATGAATTTGTAAAAATCATGATATTATTCCAAACAATATTTTATCATATTGGGAAATATATTTTTTTGTATTCAGTATTTATTTCTCTCAAATTATTATCTACCGTATTAGAAAATTAAATTAATAGCTTCATGTCCTTAATAAATTATATTTTTTTGGAAGAAATTATGAGTGTATTTACTTTTAACAAATAGTATATCATCGTAATTTTTACAAATTTATATACTTTACGGTAAACAAATAAACAATAATTAATTTGTATTTATTAATATTTCAATTGCTTGAATTAAGTTCACATTAAGAACTAAAAAAAAAAAATATGGAAAAAAAATTTCCTGTGCGCGCACGGGGAGATAAGGCAATTAATAATTTTTTTAAAAATTTTTTTTTCCTTCTCTTTGTTTAGCTCAACCTGATATTGTTCGATATAAAATATTTGGTATACGAAATTCAAATAATTATTATGTCACTTAAACTTATCAATTGATTGTATTTTCTAATATTTTTTTATTTTATTTATTAATAAATCATATTGGAAGAAATCATTAGTGTATTTACGTTTAACAAATAGTATATCGTCGTGATGTTTACAAATTTATATACTTTACGATAAACAAATAAACAATAATTAATTTGTATTTATTAATATTTCAATGGCTTGAATTAAGTTCACATTAAGAACTTAAAAAAATATATGAAAAAAAAAATTTCCCGTGCACGGGAAGTTTCAATCACTCTCCCCGTGCGTGCACGGAGAGTTCACTCTCCTGTGCGCGCACGTGGAGATAAGGGAATTATTTTTATTTTTTTTCCTTCTCTTTGTTTAGCTCAACTTGATACTGTTCAATATAAAATATATGTTATACAAAATTTTTTAAAAATCATCGTAATAATTATTATGTCACCTAAACTTATGGCATTGATTATATTTTCATATATTTTTTATTTTATTTATTAATAAATCATATTGTATTCAGAATTTATTTCTCTTAAATTATTTATTTTATTTGTTAATAAATCATATTGTATTCAGGATTTATTCCTCTCAAATTATTAGCTACCGTATTAGGAAATGAAATATATTGTATTCAGGATTTATTCCTCTACCGTATTAGAAAATTAAATTAATAGCTTGCTGAATAAATTATATTTTTTTGGAAGAAATTATAAATGTATTTACTTTTAACAAATAGTATATCGTCGTGATTTTTACAAATTTATATACTTTACTCTAAACGGAAAAAAAATAATGAATTTGTATTTATTAATATTTGAGTTACTTGAATGAAGTTGATATTAAGAACTAAAAAAAAAAATGAAAAGAATTTTTCCCCATGCGAGCACGGAAAATGAGACAATTACATTTTTTTATCCCAATGTAATACTATTAAATTAATAGAATATTAATTCAATACGTACATATAAAATATTTATTATACGAAATTCTTTAAAAATCATCGTAATAATTATTATGTTACCAAAAATCCTTTATTTACTAATAAATGAATAATGGTATCATTAGTTATATTAACAATAAATTTCAACATAAGTAATATGATAAATTTCTTTTACAATTAATATGACTAATCAATTAAATTGAATGTGCATGGAGACCTTGAACTAATCTACGTAAATACTCACTGTTTGGTTAAAACTCCAATTCAATACGTTCAAAATTAAATGAAAAGAAGTATATTAATTTATTATGGCATGACATATCATTTATTGTCTCCTCCTTCATTGAATGGGATGCTGCCTGAAAATCCACCCAAATGTATATCATTCTGTTAGATTTCATTAAACATGCATAAGAACTGTAAATCAATTACTAAAGTTGCTCTATGTTCAATCTCCAATATGTCGTAATTATTTATGCAGAAAACGTAAAAAGTAAGGAAGACAAAATACCCCAAAAAAAGTTTAAATTTCCAAGTCATCGTGCGAAAGTACATGTCCAAATAAATTTGTCCCAAATTTCAAATAATTATTAATGAAATCATCCATATGCCAGAAGTATAGTCAGCGAAGTGGACGAAATAACAATTTGCATAAACGTTAAACATAATATTAATTTCAATATATAAATTTGTAAAAATCATGATATTATTCCAAACAATATTTTATCCTATTGGAAGGGAAATATATTTTCTCGTATTCAACTTAAGCTAATTTCAAAAAAAAATGATTTCCTTTTCTCCCCGTATGCGCACGGGGGAAGCGAAGTCCTCGTGCATACACGGGGAAAAAACAAGTTCCCGTGCACGCACGGGGACTTTGAGTCTTCCCGTGCGCACACGGGGAGCATCAATCTCCCCGTGTGCGCACGGAATAAATAAGTCGGTAAAAAAAAAAATTTCTTTTTTTATTGTTTTCAAGTTCTTAATATCAACATATGGTAGCTAATAATTTTAGAGGCATAAACTCTGAATACAATATTATTTAGTAATAAATAAAATATAAAATATTAGAAAATATAATAAAGTTCATAAATATTCTAGGTGATGACGATTATATGTAAAAAATATGTACTAAATTTCGTATAATAAATAATTTGTACTTACATATTCAATTAATTAGTAAAGAAATCATCCATATGCCAGAAGTACAGTCACGGAAGTAGACGAAATAACAATTTGCATAAACTTTAAATAAATATAATATTAATTTCAACGAACCGGTTCAGGTGTGAAATGTAGGTCACGAGGTGAATAGTAAAATCAGCGAACCGGTTTAGGTGTGAAATGCAGGTCACGAGGTGAATAGTAATATCAGTATCATCTCTTTTAAGGTAAAGGGGATATATATATTCCAAAACCTAATTATAGTGAAGCTCAAACATGTGCTTAGTTGGCAGCCAAATCATAATTGGTCTCAATACCATCTCTAGTAGCACTCTAGAAACGAAAAAGTTAATATGAGGGTTACCATATTAAAAGATGTCTTTCGATTAAAAGATGTGTTCTTTGTTTAACACTTTTATGATGTGATGTAATAGTAAGTTGACATACCACATAATGATTACGTCGAAGATTCATTGTGCGTTATATACCATTTTAGTAAGGGAAACCATACATTTTATTTTGTTACATATTTTATCTAAATTTTTCATTTGTGTCATTCACAGTACCAAGCCTTTCAAATATTCGCACCCAAAGTCCAAATGGATGGAAATCATTAATTCATCCATTAGTTGACTTAGGATCCGTTTGATTACATGGTGGAGAATGGGTGGAAAGAAAATATTTTACAGGGAAAAGATTTTTCTAAAAATTATTTTATTGGGAATTGTAATTAATTGTGTTTGATTAGTATAGTTTTTCATGGAAAATATTGAAAATTTGTTATCTGTTTGGTTTCGTTTTTTATGAAAATTGTCCTTTAAAGTGATAATATTTTCCACTATTAGGTCTAGAATTTGTTCCAATTAAAAAAAATTAAAAACTAAAAAATTGAAAAAAAAAAATCATACCGAATATCATTCGTTTAGCTTTGTTTTGCAAAAAAATTGTTAATAAAATTGATTTTTTTTTACCATTGTGTCTAGAATTTCTTCCAATTGCAAAAAAAAAAAAAACTGAAAAATATTTTCCCACCAAAATATCAAAAATTTATTTTTCTCAAAAATGTGAAAAATTTAAAAGTTGAAAAATATTTTTCAGGAAAAATTTCGCCAATCAAATACTATAAAAATTTCCATTTTCGATGAAAAATTCGACCTATCAAGTGGAGCCTTAAAGTCAACATTTTGACCAAGTTTTGACTAAATTTTAAAGGGTAAGATTTTTATATTAAAATAATTAAATTAAAAAACGAAAAAGAAAAAGAAAAGAATTTGAAAATATCTTCTCCTTCCTTACCGGCCTACCCTGAGCCCACCACATCCCATCCCATCCCATCCCGCGTTGAAGAAGCCAAACCAACGTCAACCCACCCAACCACGTCGACCGTTAACATCCTCCACTCTCAAATCCGTCAACGACCGTCATCCACCATATCCAAACCACCTCACGTCATCACAACTGCCACCAAAGCCACTGCAAACAATTCATATCGTTGCCCACCTACCCAAATCAAAACCCACAACCACCACCACTGCACAACTCCACCATTTTTAAGAATTTGAGCAATAAATCTGCAAATCACAACTGCCTACCATAGCCTCAAATTTCATGTATAATCTATGGTGGCTCTAGTCAAATTTGAGTATGCATTTCACAACTTCACCCTTTTTGAATAGTTGGAAGATTATTAAAAATGGTCTGTCAACATTTAATATTTAAAGTTTTTGTTAAAAAGTTAATTTTACCCTTAATGAAATAGGTCTTTTATTACAAAATTAGTCCTCAAACTTAGAATAGTTTTATTTTTTCTATTTCTATTCTTCTTCACTATATATTTCATCCGAATCTAATTTTCTTCACAAATCTCTTCGTCAGTTTCTATTTCTTCAAACTTGATTTTTTCACATTCATCTCTAATTTGTTCAAAATCTGTAATTAGTACTCTAACTTTCTTTTTTGGGCATTCAATGCTTATATGTCCTTCTTCATTACAATTCCAACATTTACATCATTTTTTATCTAATGATTTTTTATTATAAGATTTATATTTTCTTTTGAAATATCTCCTTTTTGGTTTAAAATATTTCCTTTTAAGCTTTTTATATTTTTTATGTTTTATTTTTCTTTTTATTTTTCTATAATCATAACATCCCCAATTTCCTGGTACTTCAGTGTCTGACAACAAATTCTATCTTGTAAAAGTCATGATTGTCTATAAACCATTTGATTGCTACATATTAAACTTATTTCATCTTTTATAGTTCTTATTATAAGTCATAAAGTATGGGCTTCTGCATTTCTTTCAATTTGTTTTTCTCTAATCTTATTTTGAAAATAATTATTCCATGGTGGTGGTAATTTTCTAATAAAAACTTCCTTATAATAATCTTTATCTACTCCATTTCTATACATTATATAATAATATTTATTATATTCACAGCAATATTCATTAAGACAACACATATTACAAATTCGTAAATGTTCTATTCTATTCTTAACATCTTCTATTTCTTCCGTTTTAGTTTTAGTTTTAGTGCTTTCATTTACCCAATCTTCTCCTACAAATTCTCTATAAATTTTTGTAACAACTCTATTTATTCCTTTATTTATGATAATTCCAAATCCTGTTTCAATATTATCTTTCCAAATTCCTTTTGTTGTATCTTCTAATCCTCTATACCAATTAGCTACGTTTCCTTTGAAAGTTGTTAATAAATATTCAGTTCTATTTTTATTATCGGTATTACTTCGATTATAATTAAAGTGTGCTATCATATTAGTACTTCATTCATTAATAGCTTTTCTAACATCTAATTCACAATCTAGATATAAATATGATCTTGTAATTTTCATTTGTCATGATTCTCTTAATACTGATTTAAATTGATCTCTATACATTTTATCTTTTCTAATTTTAAAATCAAGTTTAGTATTAACATATCTTCTAGGATCTATTTCAGCTTCATGTCTAGCTGTACAAGTTTGTCCAACTTCTCCAAAATCTTCTTCTTTAATTCCTCATGGTCCTCCTATTCTTCCAACCATATGATTTTTAGTTATTTCTTCACAAATCTTTAAATCTTCCAAGTCGAATATTAGGTTTTCTATATTTTCATTCATTATTCTTCAATTGTTAATTTTTCTTCTTTTTTAGTAAGATTTTCTTCTTGTTTTCTAAGATCAATTAATAATCTTTCTATATCATCTTTTAATCCTTCATCAAGTTCTATTAGTTCTTCATATTTTTCAATTTTCTTTCTTACTTCTTTAAGTTCTTCGGTATAATCTGGTTTAAATGGTTTTTCTTTATTTAGATTTTCTATTATTTTATTTAAAAGATTTTCTATTCTTAAGAAATTATTTTGTGATTTTTCTTTTTCTTCTTCATAACTTATTTCAACTCTAGTAATTTTTTCTTCAATTATTTTTATACATTTTTTAATTAAATTAATTTTATCATTCATACTCATCCTCTATATTTTTTACAAGGTGGTTTAATATTTTCAAATCCTAGTTTATCTAATAAAATATCTATTTTATAATTAATAATATCTAGTTTTTCTTTTAAAGTTGCAATTCTATTAATACTATTTTTCTGTGCAATTTTTGATATTTGGTTTTGTATTTCTTCAAATTTAGCTTCATCAAGCACTTCTAAATTATTAATTTGTTATTTGATTTTATTAAATTGTTTAGAATATCTTTACTTAAAACTTCTGATCTTTCTTTAGCTATTTCATCTTTTGGATCTATGTTATTAATTCTATCTATAGTTTTTATATCTTTAGTTTTTATTTGTCCTAATTGTTGCCATAAAAATGCATTAGTCCAATTGATGACTCATATTTAATAATCCACCTGTATTTCTCCATGAACTTTAAGGTTGAAACATAATTGTATTACATCCTCTAGTTTGATAATTGCCTATTGGTAGTCTTATATTTTCGATTTCTTGTTTATCAAATCTTATTTTTGTTGGTAAACTCATATTAATCTGGTAGGTTTAAAGGATTTATTACTATATTATTTATCATTTGTTCTATTTCTCTCCTTAATTGTTCTTCTCTTGTAATTTCATTTCCTATTAATTCTCTTTTAACTTTATTCCAATTAAAAGTTTCTCTTTCAATTTTTCTTCTATTACTTCTAGTTATTATTTGTTCTTCTAAAATTTTTATTTTATTATCACAAAATTTTTTAGTTATTCCAGACATATTTTATTCTTCTTTAATAGTTGTATATTCTAAATATTCTTTTAATTTAATAGGATCTAGTTTATTGTTAATTATAGATATATAAGATTTTAATGTTAGATTAAATTTTAATTTCTTATATTCTTGTGGTAATCTGTTAGAGATGAGTTTTCTCATTTATAAGTTTTTTATGTGATTCTAAATATTTTTAATTCTTCTATTCTTTATCAAAACTAAGATCAAAATCATATAATTCAGCAATATTATTATAATTATTTTATTGGTCTATATTTTCAAATATTCTTTCACTATTTTCACTATCTAACCAAAAAAATATAATCATTTTTATTATTTCTTTAGGTAATATTTCTTTTAACCCAAAATAAGCAATTGTAAGACATTTTTGATAATAATTGAAATCTCTTTTTATGAAATTTATTCCTCTAGTAAAACTATCATAAATTTCTGGGATATCTATTATGTGACTATAATCAATACTATTAGTATATCTAAAAGGTACAATTCTATAATGCAATTCGTAAGTTTCCATTATGAAAAGTTCTTCAAGTATACAATCCTACAAAAATTCTTAAATAATAATTTTCAAACAAATCTTCAGACAATAAATATCTTTATAGTTTAAAATAAGGGTCTTACCACTCTTCGTCAAATAGCAAGAATGTTATATGTTCCTGGTCACCTTCATCACAAGAGCTGGCCAAAGTCCAATAGCATCACAGCAAAACGGACACATAGGCACTCAAAACTCTCAAACAGATTCACTGTGTAGAACAACACTCAAAGCGTAATAAAAGATTTATTTCAAACTTAAAGACTTTATTGATCTGATGATAGTTAGAAAGCTATTATACAAAGATTTTTACAGAGATTGATACTCGAAGAGTGGTTTCTGCTCTTTCAAGAAAGTGGTTACAAAGATCATTTTGAGAGAATATATCTTTTCTGTGGATTTTTCGGTCATACTTCTTCAAGTAAGAAGAGTCTGAATTTATAGATAAGCTTGCACTTCACCGAGAAGCTTCTAGCCAATTGAAATTTTACAACACAAAAGTAAAAGTACAATAATTTCTTCAAAGTGGTTGCAATAATCAAAGCACTTGTCTGCTAGTGTCGGCAACTTTATTTCAGTTTTAACAGTTGTCTTCTTTTTCTTTAATGGTCACATGGTGTTGTCTTGTGATGTAACTTTCTTATCGTCCTTTATTTGTAGATGTGTCCCATCAATCTGCAAGCTTCTTTTATGCATTCCTCACTCCTAAGGAATTGATCGTTCAAGATTTCACAAATCTTATCCTCTAAAATTTTTGATTCTTTGTCTCCTCTACAGAAAAGGATCCAATTATTACTCATTCCATAAACCATGTATTTTTCTCCATAGAAAAATTGCATGGTTGAGCAAACTGATTTGATTCCAAGGGCTCGCCTGTAAATCATTCATTTTCTATTGATATTGGGCATCTCTTTAAAAATCTGAATCTCTTTGAGTGGATTTCCATTATTTTTTCGAATAGTGACAAGATGATATTCTCCATACCATTCTGGTTATTTATACTCAGGATTGATAGTATAGAATCTCAATTCAACTGGTTGTTTATCACTATATTTTTTGACACATTTAACAAATTCTCTGTCAAATTGTTCAATTTCTTTTAGATTTGCTCATGGGAAGAGTCGATCTAAGAATCCAAATGTTACCAATTTTCGAACAATAATAGGATCAGCACCTTGAACTGCACTAATCTTTGGATAAATCGTCGTTGGAAGGGCTGTTAAGTAAATAGAACTTCATTCTCTGAAATTATATATCCATTCCGAGAATTCGTAATACTCCTTCTCCATATGATGTAAATTGGTTCTAACATGATGAGTTGTAATTATTCCCTTTGGTGATTTAAGGTCGCCGGTAGATGATTTTTTATTTTCTTGGAATTCACTGATAACAGTAGGTTGTTCCAATGGGCCTTTTGATAAGGATGTTTCACCTAAAAGGTGAGTAGCTCATTTTCCACTTGTAAATTTTTCCAACAATTTGTCAATACTGACAGGTGATTGTTGTGGACCTCTTTTTATGACTTTTTCCTCTTGCGAGGTAAGAGAGTAATTTCTCTTAAATTTTGAATCTCCACTTGAGGTGGATGTATTAATCTCCCGAAATGGGATGTGACTAGTCTTTCGATTGTATTCACCTTTTTCTAAAGGAGGGTACTTTTGGCTGCAAGTTACAAAAAAGTCTAAACATTCTGTCAATTTTTCAACTATTTTTTCTTTATTATTGTTTAATTTCTCAATCTTTTTTCCACTCTCAACAACATTGTTTGATAAATTACACAAAGTTTGTCGAATATCAAGATGATCCTCTTGGACAGCAAGATAATCTACATTAAAATCTGTTAAAAGATTTTGTAATTTCTTTGTAAATGCTTTAATCTTTTCCATATTCATGATTCCTGCTCAAGAAATCAGCATATAAGTTTTATTTTCCTTTAATATATTCAAATTTAAAATTATAAAAAGATAATAACACTTGCCATATATGCAATCTTCTATGTTGAGGTGAATTTGGTAATTTATTATTTACTAGTCCATTAAGTTGAGTATTATCAGTTTGAACAATAAATTCTTTAGGTAACAAAAACATTTTAAATTTATTTATTCCTTTAATAACTGCTAATAATTTTTTTTCATTGGTTGAATAATTTACTTCATCATTATTAAATGTTCCACTAGTATATCTACAAATTTCATTTAAATCGATTTTTAATAAAGCACTCCAATATAAATCTGATGCATCTGTTTGTATAATTAACTTATCCTTTTGCATCAGGAAGTCTAAGTTTAAGTAAGTTTTTACAATTTTCTTTTAAATTTTTAACACAAAGAGTATGTTCTTCATTCCATCATAACTTATTTGATTTTCTTAATAGTTTTTGCAATTTATTTCTTTTTTCTGCAAGTTTTTCTATAAATCCTTCAGCATAGTTAAGACATCCTAAAAATTTCTGAATTTGCTGCTTATTTTCTAATTTATCAGGAAATAAAATTATTTTTTCTGAAATATAAGGTTGTAATTTTATTACATCACTATTTATTATCATTCCTAAGAATTCAATTACATTTTTTGCTATTTCTACCTTTTTCTGACTAAGTATTATACTTTCCCTTGAGCAAAGTATAGCAAAACTTCTAAGATGTTTAAGATGATTTTCATATGTTTCTGAACAAACAAGTATGTCATCAACATAAACAATAAGAAAATTATAAGTTTTTAAAACTTAATCCATACTTCTTTGATAAATCTATGGTGCATTTTTTAATCCAAATGGCATAACTATCTATTCATAAGTCCCTGAGGGGTACTAGATGCTGTTAATGGTATACTATTTTCTTCTAGCTTGATTTGCCAAAATCCAGATTTACAATCAAATTTTGAATAATATTTTTATTCTTTGCTATGTTTATTAAGACTTCTTTACTTGGTAGATAATATCCATCAAATTTAGTATTTTTATTAAGTTCTTTATAATTTACTACCATTCTAGATTTTCCTCTTTTTATTTCCATATGATTTTTAACCATAAAGGCTTGGCTACTATGAGGGCTATTACTTCTTCTTATAAGTTTTTGATCACGAAGTTCCTGAATTTGTACTTGAAATTCTTCTTTGTCTCCTTGATTATAAAGCATATATTTTACTCTAATAATGATTGTAGGTTCAAGTAATTCTATTTTAACTGTAATTTTTTATTTTTCCCATTTTTCAAATGGATTATCATTATAATTTTTGGCTAAAATATCTTTTATTTGGTCAAGAGTAATTATTCTGATTGAGTATTTGAGTAATTTTGGTATAAATTCTATCTTTTCACCACGCTGAGCTGGCTGAACTCTGAATGGTTCAAATTCTCTAGCAATTTTTAGTAAATGTCCACATGGGGTTCTTAAATGAATAATATAAATATTTTGATTATATTGACTAAACTGTTGTAAAAAGTCATTTCCTAGAATAATATCACAATCATTTATATTATATTGGTAAACATTTTTTACAGTTACTATTTTAGATCCTATGATAACTTCTATATTTTCATTTTTGTATTTTAATGATTCTTTTGCTCCAGTTATTCCTTGTAGAGTTAATTGTTGTTTGTATTCTATCCATTTTGGTAATAAGAATTCTTTAAATACAATTATTTTAGCTCCTGTATCTATTAAAGTACAAGTAGTTATTTTTGTTTTGAATACAGTTATTTGTATATATACACTTATTGGAAATTTTATTTCTCTACTCATTTTTCTTTATGACAATATGTAGTTATTCCTTGATATATAATAAGAATTCCTTCTTTGTCTATTTTATAATTATCTATACTATCTAAGAATGAATTTCCTAATAATATTGGATGTTTATCAAAATTCATATTATTCTCTATATAACATTCTATGTTTAATAATAAATTTTCAAGTTTAATTTGAACTTGTCCTATTATATCACAAGAGTTTATTTTTCCTTCAAAATCTCTATAACTATAGGGTTCTACTTTTTTCTTTTTAATTCATTCATATATAAGAGAGCAAATATGATTCTGACTTGCGCCAGTGTCAATAAGTATTCTACTTTCATTTATCTATTTATTTCCATTAAAGAATTTTCCTTTAATTCCATAGACACTACTATTTTTATTTTGTTTTATTTTTGAAATACTATGTCTTGTGGTACTACTACTTCCAATAATTATTTTATTTTCCTTATAAGTTATTTATTTTGGTATTAAAGGTTGATCAATATTTATAGAATCATCATGTCCTATCAAAATTTTCTATTTCCTCTATATTTTGTTCTCTAGGTAGAATCGCTTCTTCTATATCTCTGAATTCTTCATCGATTTCTATAAAAGGTTTTTCCTTATATATATTTCCATAATTACTATTTGTATAACAATATAATCCTTAATATAATATAGTAAAGACTTTATTATCGTCTTTTAGTATTTTATTAGGCATCTTAAAATGTAGACTAAGACAATCATCTAGATTTTTATCATTTATATGTACACAATATCTTGGATAACAAGTAAATTTTAATTTTTTTATAGGATAAATTTCCTTTAACTATTCCTAAATTTCCATTTTCTGCAGTTATATATCTTTCATCTTGTAAATTAAGTATTATATGACTATTAATTCCTTCTTTAAAACACGATTTTATTATTATTTGTACTCCAACAAGGTAGACATAAGATATTTTATTTCTTTTTTCTTGTTTTAATTTTCCTAAGAATTCATTAATATTTCTTTTTGTTATTAAATTTAATTTTATTTTTCCATGTGTATGTTTCACATCTATGACTTTTTCTATTTCGTGATATTCATTGATAACTAGATTTCTTTCTTTTAAATGCTGAACCAAAAATACTAAATAATCTATTTTCTCCTGGAGGCTTAAGATTTAATTCTGCTTTATTTATTTTTCTAAATTTTTCCCAATCAAATTTTCCTTTTAAGGCATATTATTCTATCCCTTCATAAACTTCAGTTTCTCTATCCTCAGTATTTTCAATTTCCATGATCTCTATGGCTCTGATACCATCTTAGGGGGTTTATGCAAAAAATACAATTATTAACAAAAATAAAAAATTAGTTAAAATCAATATCGAATGTTTTGGACTTAATTAAGGTGGAAAGAGTTGATGGTGAAAGTTTTAAATTTTAATTCCAAAATAGTTTATCGAATCCTACATTAAAAGTTTTTAAGGACTGAAATAGAATTTCTTTTATAATAAAATGACTTGTTTTTGAAACCTTTCATATTGAGGGTATGTTCGAAACTTTAAATCTTTAAAATGGTCAAAGGCCAAAATGAATAAATGGCCTTGTTTTTTAGGCTATTTCCATATATTTCCCGAAATAATATCACAATTTTTTTTCTTTCAACATAAAATTAAGTGAATAACAAAGGAACTAATGGAGAAATTATCAGGTAATCAATTTGAATAGTTGAAATATGGATAGAGATTACTGAGAGGCCTATAAATTGGCTGCTACAGTTGAAATAAAACCAATCCAACTATTGTTAATTGCAAAATCTTGGAATTGTCATCAAAAGAGAGGCAAGTAATGCTGAAGTGTAGGTCGGGGTGGCGATGGGCGTGGGAGGTAGCAAGTGTTGGGGTGAGTGGCAGTGATGGTTCCAGTTATCGATTTTGGTTTTTAGGGGTGGGTGTGTGTAGGGTATGTGGAGAAGATGAAGTGTATTTTAGGTTTTTTTATTTTAATTGTTTTTTATAGAAAATATAATTTTACCCTTTAAAATTCAGTTGAAATGTTGACTCTACGTCAACAAATGGCTATCATCCATTTGGATTTCAGGTGCGAGTTTTTGAAATGTTTAGTACCGTGGATGATACAAATAAAATGTTTGGGTAAAGTCTGTAATAAAATGAAAATATTTGGTACCATGGATGCAATTTTTCCTTTTAATAATAATAATAAATTCAAGCACTTCTATCGATAATAATAATAGTATTATAAAATAGAGAAGAGAGAATAAAAGTCAATAGACTTTTATGTGTATTATAATGAGAATCAAAGCTCTATATTTATAGGGCAGCAATATGGATACATATAGTAATAATATATAGGGCGCAGGGGTACAAGTGTCATTCATATTAAACTCTAATTTCCTTTCCTTTTACAACACTCCACCTTGAATGACACATTACAAAATGGGTGGTGCTAGTGGTACATCACCACTTACACAAGGGTGTCCATAATGGACACCCGGTACCTTCCTATTGGTGGGGTGTCAGTGGGGCCCGGCACCCCACCAATAAGAGGGTGCCGGGTGTCCATTATGGACACCCTTGTGTAAGTGGTGATGTACTACTAGATTAATTCTTACAAAATAGATGTCTCGTTAAAACCTTGTTTGATAAAAAAATCAATGAGACAAAAAGAACAAAATGAAGGGAAAAGAGTACAGTTATTTTGGAGTATTAAATATAAATGTTGCATCATTAAAACCTTGTTAGGAAAATCCAATGGGATAAAACCTAAGCGAAGGAAAAAGAGTACAGCTACTCCCCCTAATGTTGATCACTGAAAATCTTTGAATCGACGCATTCCAATCTCGTGAACCAATTTCTTGAATGTAGATGTTGGTAGTGCTTTTGTAAATAAATCGGCCACATTATCACTTGAACGAATTTGTTGAATATTGATGTCGCCATTTTTCTGAAGCTCGTGTGTATGAAATAATTTTAGAGAAATATGTTTCGTCCAGTCACCTTTGATATAGCCTCCTTTGAGTTGTGCAATACAAGCAGCATTATCTTCATACAAAATTGTTGGACTATCTTTTGTTGAAACTAATCTGCATGACTCTTGGATATGATAAGTCATGTTCCTCAACCATACACATTCTCGACCTACTTCATGGATTGCAATGATTTCAGAATGATTTGAGGACGTTGCTGTCAATGATTGTTTCACAAATCTCCATGATATAGTTGTTCCTCCACATGTAAACACATAACCTATTTGTGATTTAGCTTTACGTGGGTCAGAGAGATAACATGCATTTGCATATCCCACTAAAGCAGATCCCGACTTTTTGAGAATAAAATAATCCCAAATCAATAGTGCCCTTTAGGTAACGAAAAATATGTTTAACACCATTCCAATGTCTTTGTGTTGGTGTAGAACTATATCTTGCAAGGAGATTTGCAAGATAAGTTAATGTTCCAATTGCACTAAGATAGTACTTCAGGACCAAGAATCTTTTCTCCATCTTCAGGTGGACGAAATAGATCATTTTTTACATCAAGTGATCGAACAACCATAGGTGATGCCAATGGATGTGCATTGTCCATATAAAATCGTTTTAAAACTTTTTCTGTATATGTAGATTGATGAACAAATAATCCTTCTAAGAAATGTTTAATTTGCAATCCGAGACAGAATTTTGTTTTTCCCAAATCTTTCATCTCAAATTCATTTTTCAAATAATTTGTAGTTTTGTTGAGCTCTTCAGAAGTTCTAATTAAATTTAAGTTATCAACATAAACCGCCACAATTGCAAATCCAATATTCTTTTTCTTTATAAAAACACATGGGCAACATCATCATTTTTATGATCTTCCTTCAACAAATATTCGCTAAGGCGATTATATCACATGCGTTTGGATTGTTTTAATCCATATAATGATCTTTGAAGTTTAATTGAGAACGTGGTTCTCGAGCATATACATTTGTTTCACGCACATTGAGTCCTTTCGGGACTTTCATATGTACGTCACTATCAAGTGAACCGTACAAATGTGCAGTCACTACATCCATAAATTTCATATTTCTCTAGTAAGTTCAATTTCACTAGGATCTAAAAACTTCAGGTTTCTCTACTAAATTTTAGTTTGATCATATCATTTTATTTGACCAATTATTTCTTCGATCGATATATTTTAACGAATTTATTTCGATTTCTCGCTATTATATTATGATGCAGTACATCATGTGCAAAAGTATTTTCGACAACGTTTTCTTATCCTTTTCAATTCTTTTTCTTTTTCCATGATAACATAACTTATTGAGATATCTCAATTTTCATTATTTCAGGTATCTGAACCTCTTTTGGGGTTTTATAATATGTTATGTCTAAATACTTATTAAAAGTATATACCTCCTTAATAAGACAACCTTTATCAATTGCTCCATTTACGTTTGAAGGACTTTATAATAGAATCGAATATCATCACGTTTCAGGCGTGCTATAAATTTATCAAATATAATATTAACGAATTGTCCTTCCAGGAGTCAATTCGAGTTGGAGCATTTAAAGCTGGTGTGCGAGATTGTTAATATCTTTGGTCAGTAAATGCATCTAAATAAATTATCTTTCGAACTTCTGGTTCGAATTGTCTTTTGTGATGATTTAGATATTGATACATTTGTATATTATTTTCGACTTCTTTATTCTTTCCCCTAATGCTAAGAGAATTGTCAGATTGACAATCATTTTTATTGAGTTATAAAATATCACCTATTTGGGATAAGGGTTCATGCTACCCATTTATTCTCAACATTTTTTACTCTCAATCTCAGTGCATTGTGGTGGATTACCTATACAGGACTATCGAATAATTTGATGAAAAAATTAGGCTCTGACCATAAGCCAAGTTATAACTAGGAGAACTATGATGTTGGCATGATGCGTAATGACTTTCCCTAAACTGAAATGGGAAGTATTTTGTTCTCAATTAACTTAATTGGAGATGTTTAACAAACAATAATGTTAAACCATTTATCGAGATCTCAACTAACCACTTATTAAAAAGTTGAGATTTAGGATTACTAGTATTAAAAAGACACATTGTCTTTATTGTATAATCTGAAAATTATGCTCATAATTTGAGTATCACTTTCGCAAACTTCATGTTACGAATACCATGCAATCATCTAATATTTGTATCAAATCTATTAGATACAAATAATATCTAGATGGTCAACGTGGAGGGTGACGAGACCCCATATATCACCCTAATTAAT
The DNA here is from genome assembly GCA_019097785.1 of Fraxinus excelsior. Taxonomy (NCBI): domain Eukaryota; kingdom Viridiplantae; phylum Streptophyta; class Magnoliopsida; order Lamiales; family Oleaceae; genus Fraxinus; species Fraxinus excelsior. The sequence goes on from CM032637.1 coordinate 21,749,169, forward strand.
TTTCAGAACTATAGTGAATTCAATCCTTATTTAACTAGTAAAATAATCAATTTTCAATAAAGAGAACAAACATCAAATATGATTTCATTGGATTGAAGAATTTTTCGGTTCTTCATTGAATATTCATTTGAATATTTAATTTCGCATCATTATTGATCTTGTGATGGTACAATAGGTCATGTCAAACAATAAAGTCAAATTGAACTTCTGGTTCAATATAAGATATAATTTAATTATTTAATTTCGAAGAATATGATTAAATATTATATAATCATATATATCATTCAAGTAATCAAACTAATTAATATCCTCATGAAGTTAATTACATGTTGTCCTTCAGGGATATACATGAATTCAAAATGATACATTCTTCGAAACATGTGCTATTTCGAGAGCACGTTGTATTTATTATTGCTCATTCAAAAGCAATAGTTAATATTCTTCTGAAATATTAAATATGATATTGTGCAACTTCAGTGACAATGAATTATTATTTCGAAACATTAACTCTTCATGAGCTATATATTTGCTTCTTTAAGAACAATACATAAATATTTTTTTGAAATATTGGAATTAGAGTGTCATTCTCTTCAGGAGCAATGACATAAATATTATTTGTTTTTCATCAGTTAAAACACAATTTCTTTTATTTAATTATGCTCTTCGGGAGCAAATAAAATCTAACTAGAATATTAATAATTGTGTGCTACTTTAAGAGTAATAATATTTGTAATAGACAGATCTGTGATTAATATTCTTCTGGAATATTAATTATAATGTTGTGCTACTTCAGGAGCAACAACAATTTATTTACTCATTAGGAGCAAAAATATAATACATTAGATCTTATAAATTTATGCTATTTGAGAGCAAGTAATACTTTAATACAATTTAAATATTTACAGTGTTATGCTTCTTCAAGAGCAATATATTAATATTCTTCTAGAATATTGAAAAATATAATTTATGCTCTTCAGGAGCAAATAATATTTTTCAAGAATATTAATTATAATGTTGTGTTACTTAAGAAGTGACAATATTTGTAATAGAAAAACTTACAAATAATATTTTTCTGGATTATTGAAAAATATAATTTATGCTCTTCATGAGCAAGTAATATTCTTCTCGAATATTAATTATAATGTTGTGCAACTTCATGAGCAACAACGAATTGTCATTTAGAAACATAAACTCTTTCGGAGTCATGTATTATTTATGGAGTTGTTATTTTTCGAGAGTAACAACAATTAATAATGAACTCGATAGTTGCTAAAAATAATGATGAAATATTAAATTTCACATATCAATGATAATATTTAATTAATCTGTAAAAATACGTAAATAGACTTGAACGACGAATAATGTAAACATTGTAAAGGTTACAACTCATAGCAGAAACTAATTACGAAAATTAGTGGCATGAATAACGTTTACGAACATGAATTTCAGTTTATTTAATACGTGCGCAGAAACCAAATTTGCACACAAAAATCGGCACATTGATACATGTATGAACGTGTACAAAGGAAAATCATTATAATGATTTGATTATCCATGAATTATAAGCAACAGTGAGAATAGTGGGAAGAAAATTATGCATAGTAATTTGTGTCTCTCTCTCATGAATTCACAAAAACCAATTAGCCTGAATTATGCTTGGGTACAGTAAATTATAAAATTGTTTAATCATTATGCATGAATTAAGGCTGTACAAGAAAACGTAATAATTGTTAATGAATTCACATTGACGGTGGCAGAATCAAAACATATGTAAAAATCGGCAGAACTCTGGTAAATTAATAATATGTCATCAAATTGATTTTGATACATATAATAGATTATAAAAAAATTGTTACCTTCTCTAACAGATTGTGCTTTCAGTATTCTACTTTTTCTTTCTTGCTTTGGAATGTTGTTTTTCGTGTCGTGGTAAACTTTGAAAAAAATAAGCTTTCGTGCTGATAACGTATTATAAAATAGAGAAAAGAGAAGAAATAATAAAAGTCAATAGACTTTTTTGTGTATTATAATGAGAACCGAAACTCTATATTTATAGGGCAGCAATATGGATACATATGGTAATAATATCTAGAGTTGCAGGGGTACAAGTGTCATTCACATTAAACTCTAATTTTCTTTTCTTTTACAACAAATAATAATAAATTCAAGCACTTTTATCGATTTAGGACAGAGTATTGAAATTTAAAATTAAATCAGCGGTCTCATCAAAATTAAATTGAAGTTTAATGATTCAATTGAGATAAATTAAATTAAGTGAATTAATTGAAATTTCACTTAAAGTTTAGTGATTGGAGATAAAATTTACCTTGTAAGGCGACAAGAAGAAGAAGAAGCGTCTATAATGTACTTGTAAGAGTGTGGTCGTGTTTAAGAATTAAAATTAGATACAGAGACATCAAGAAATTACACCCATTCATTTTCAAATATAAATTCATATAATAAAATATTATGAAAATGAATCAAAACTTTTCATACTTTTTAACCATTCATTTTTCAAAAAATCGCTATTTAAAACTCTATTTTACCCAGACTAGTTGTCAAGCAAGTGCTAAATCATTGACCAAACTATTAGAAGCTTACATTACTGATTTAGTCCCTTCTCCTGACGTCATATTTGAAGTTAATAAAATACATTCAAAAAATAAAAATCTTGAAAAATAAAATTTAAAATGCTAAAAAATTAAATTTTAAAAAAATCTAAAAAAAAACTAAATATTTTGAAAAATAAAATTAGAAGAAACTTTAGAAAAATAAATATTTTTAAAAAATAAACTATAAAAGTAACTCAAACTATCAATGATTATTTACATAAAAGTTTAAAATTTATTAAAAAAATAAAAATAATTCAAACTCTCAATGATTATTTATGTAAAAATGGATACAAATAATATATTCTTAGTTCGCATCATTAATTTTTATTTTCTATGTTTTGCCAACTCAATTTATCATTTATTTTTATTTTACTTTTACAGCAAGAAAAAAATGCATATAAGATTCATCGACTTTAAAATGTATATATTATTTAATAATATATTCAAATAGAATTGTTCTATTTCATTGAATTATCAAATTTCAAGGATTAAAATATCATAAAACAATTTTCAAAATTTCAAGCAAAATGCATTTTATAGTTTTCTATTTTGGGAAATAGTTTTTCAAAATGACAAATCAAACACATTTTTAAACAAACCTCAAAACAGAAAAATTTAAAGTGAACTCAATACTCAAACGCAAACCAAAATGACCCTAAGATTTTTTCATAACATGAATGATATTACTTTGGACACTTGAGTCAAAAGCAAAAAATAAACAAAACAAAATGCAACTAAGAAAAGAATACAGAACCCAATGAAATGATGTTAGACAGCTTAAGCAACATGCACATGAAATCAGAGTACTTGTCAAGGAGAGGCAGAAGTGTGCACATTGAGTACAAAGAAATGCCTTACAAAAGTAATGTTTCAAGTGGAAATAAACGGTGTAAGTGAATGCTTCTATCCCCATAAGAACTAAGGGAAATGCTGTTTGTACATAGCATTTCCCATAATGGTTGACATAATGGGCAAGTGTTTGCCCCCTATTGGAGAGTTTCCGGGCCCGAAAACCCTCCAATAGGGGGCAAACACTTGCCCATTATGTCAAGTGCTATGGGTACCTCCCGGAAACCCTCCAATAGGGGGCAAACACTTGCCCATTATGTCAAGTGCTATGGGTACCTTTATGTACCCATAGCACTACTCAAGAACTAATCATTCACAAATTCAAAAACATCAAACCAAGTCACATGAAACTAATGAAGATAGAGCTACTGAAACATGGTAGATATTCGAAACAAAAAAAAAGGTGAACCTAGAATGACATAACAATTACATAACCTTAGGGTAAAGCTAACTCAAAAAGTATGTTCCGAACACCCACTGGACCCTTAATTTTAGCCTTGAAAAAAGCCCACCCAACTACCCAAGCCCAAGTCTTTTAACATTTAGAAAAAAATGGCCCACAAATTGCAATTCTCAAACCCTGAGAACTGGAAGCGTACTCGTTCCCTTCCCCCCAATTCTCAAACCCTGCGAACTCATTAGGCACGGTGGGATTCTAGCTTCCAATAACCAATTTAACAAATTTTGAAAGATGAAGAAAAATGGATTGAAGATTTGAAGAAAGTTTTGTAAGTTGAATCAATTTTGAAATGAATTCGTTATCCACGCTACCTCGCTTCTTGCATACGTCTGGTCTGGCCTTTCAAGTTTTAATTCCTCTGATTTAAAGGTGCCCACCAGGTGTTCGATTTTTGCTTGATAAATAATGAGATGATTTGGACTTTGATTTCTTTCTTTTTATTTAAATCTTAGCTGTCTTTGCTGATGGTATATAGCTAATAAGAAATACTAGAAAATATAGATTGATTTGATGCAAAGAAAAGAAAAGAAACCTACATTATTAGGTATGAAAATCAGGTGTGAGAATCATATTTTCTTTCAGTAAGAAAAAGGTAACATAAGAACATAGATTATAAGTGAGTATTCAAGATCTTTAGGAACTGCACTGGTATATGACAATAACAATAGGAGCCTCTACCTTTTGCGGTGCATCAGTACTTGCTTGTTCAATGGTGGCAACCTGTGCTATTACACCTACACCTACACATACCAACAAACTAAAAATAATAGCAATACCGAGAGGCAGAGGAGCTAGCTGCAATAAAATCAAATTGTGTCATATTAAACTAATGAAAGTTTGTTAAATCTATGACTTGAAAGAAACTTTGACATTTCACTGTTGTTATATTTATGCAAGCTTTGTTTGATTTGTAGAAAGATATGTTGAGATATTTTAAACGAATATCTCGAATTTCTATTGAAGAAAATGTCAAGGCAAAAGAAACAAGTGTTGAGGATGCTACTGTTGGAGAAGATGATGACACAAATGAAGCAAGTATTGATGAAACTAATTTTCAAGAAAATGGGGAGGTAAAGAAAGCAAGTATTGAGCATATTGATATTGCACAACTTCCCATGAATCCCGGTTTAAGAACTCCAATAATGGATTAAAATGTTAATCTTCAAGATCAAATAAGAAAAGCATACTAACAGAGAGGTGCATGTCAGCTTTGGTGTCATGTGTTTCCATGTAAAAAATTAAGGCAATTCATTCTTGCTTGATTCAATGAATATGGTTATTGATTAGAATATAGTATAAGTTAGAATTCTGCATTTTGCTTATATTCGGAGGCGGACCTCTTAAGTTGCCCCCTACTAGACCCTTAATTTTTAACCTTGAAAAAAGCCCACCCAACTACCCAAGCCCAAATCTTTTAACATTTAGATAAATTGGCCCACCCACAAATTGAAATTCTCAAACCTTGAGAACTGAGAAGCATACTCGTTCCCTTCCTGTGCGAACTCGTTCCTTTGCCTTCCCCCCAATTCTCTTTCCCTGCGAACTCGTTCCCTTTCATTCCCTTCTCCCCAATTCTCAAACCCTGTGAACTCATTAAGTGATGGTGGGATTCCAAATTCCAATAATCAATTTATCATATTTTGAAAGATGAAGAAGAAGAACAGATTGAAGATTTGAAAAAAGTTTTGTAAGTTGAATCAATTTCGAAATGAATTCTAAGTATTATCCTCAAGATTTTTCAAAAGTACAACTCATGGCACTTGATATTCAGTTTCGAAATTATATTGTTGATATGTGCTCTAACAAGGAGTTTGGAGAATTGAAGGGACTTAGTGAACTTCCATTGAAGAAAGAAATAAAGTGTATATGTTAGTTTACATGCTTGTGACTTTAGGATTGACTCTTCTGGTTGCTACTGCTATATTTGAAAGAGTATTTTCTATTATGAATATTATGTAGAATCGACTACATAATCAGATTGAAGACCAATGGATGAATGATAACTTAGTTGTGTATGTTGAAAAAGATGTATTTAATTAAATTAATAATGAGATTATTATACGACGTTTTCAAAGTATGAGAAACCGTAATAAACAATTGTAAAAAAAAAATATTACATTTTGAATATTATCTTTATTGTCTAATTTGAAATCAATTTTACGTAATTCTGTACCCCACCCCCACCCGAACTATAATCATGGGTCTGCCCCTAGTTCCGAATGACTAATCTAGAAAGCAACAAATAGAGTTTTGCAAAACCAACTGTAAATTAGAATGAAATAACAAGAGGAAATTACAAAAGAATGTCCACTTTTCAATAATTATTTGCAAAAGTGTCCAAAATTTCTTCAATATCCATTTTACTATAATATAGACAAAAATGTCCTCATTAACAATTTTAAATTCCACAATGAAGACATAATTATTTATATAATTAAAAAGTAATATGTCAATCATGCATTAAATGCTCACTTCTCCCTATATATAGGTAAATAAAATATTTATGAAATATAGAGAAATTTTATGTTTAGAACGAAATCTCGTTCTAAACAAATGAAGTGTCAAGATAAACATGACTCAAATGTCAATAACAGCTTTTAAAATGTCGAGAATATCATAAATGTCAAGAATAACAACTATTAAACACAACTTATCAACGAAAATAAGATATCAAAAAAAAAAACTTCCTTCTACCGAGAATTGTGGAAAGCCTAATCAACTGTAAATTTGGATGAGATTAAATTTTTTGAAATAAAATTATATGATTTTCTTATGAATTGGAAGCATATAATTATTTTATTTTAGTATTAATGACTTTTCTACTTCATCTTCTTCACTTTTTCCCAAAATTCTTGGTCATACCTAGCACTTGTTTGATCCCCATTATTTCCAAAATATTCTTGTCTCTCATTTTCAAACACGCATTTCCCACCAATCTACTATTTCAAAATGACTTTTTCAATAGAAATGAGGCACAAATAGGCTGCTAATAAATAATAAAAGCAAATGAATTCATTAGGTATTGACTAGCATTAATATAGCCTCTCATGGAAGTTCTTCTCGAAATTCGTGACAAATTGAAAAAAAAAAATTGTTTCGTTTTTCATTGAGGGTATAATAGACAATTTGTTACTAAATTTGGTCATTTTTTAAGAATTATCAAAATTAAACACTTTTCAATAGACAAACAGGAAATTGGCCATTTTTTTAAATTCCCCGGATAACAATTACATGTCCATAGAGTGAAGCAAACTGGAAAAGCGTATTTGGGCCGATAGCTAATCCGTCTCATATCATGTCCCTGATAAAGAAGAATAATAATTCGTACTGTCTCAGAAGCATTAGATTGACATCACAGCCTATAAATAAACGTGAGCAAATTAGTGCTCCTTAGTTTTTTTATGAAAGTGCTTGCATTATTTTGTATTTAAGCTTTAAGCCGTCGATGAATCCATACAAATGAAGCATTTTGCAAACTATTGTTTTTTTTTTTTTTTTGGGAGAGGGAGGGAGGGGGGGGGGGGGGGGCGGGGGGGGGGGGGGGGGGGGGGGGGGGGGGAGGGGGGGGGGGGGGGGGGGGGGGGGTGGGGGGGGTGGGGGGGGGGGGGGGCGTGGCGGGGGGTGGGGGGGGGGGGTGTGGGGGGGGGGGGGGGGGGGGGGGGGGGGGGGGGGGGGCGGGGGGGGGGGGGGGGGGGGGGGGGCGTGGGGGGGTGGGGGGGGGAGAGGGGGGGGGGGGGGGTGTGTGTGTTAACCCCGGAGGCGGTCCAATCCTCCTCAAATTAAAATTTCAATTTCGCTAATCATTTTCTATTTTCCTTTAAGTTGCCTTATTTCTATAGTATTTTCATGCCATGATATTATAAAAATTTTGTACGTAGATAGGATGGCAATGTTCTCACCAGTTAGATAATTTATTGTACTTTGCGTATCCTGAACAGAAATCAAAGAATTGAATTTGAGAAGAATTCGGTCAGAGTATACAAAACAAAGACAAATGAAAGGCAAGGAAACATACCAGCTGATTCAGAACCGAGACAAATCCAAACCTCCTTTTGATCCCACTGTGAATAATACAAGACAATAAACATACTTTAAAACAAACTAACAATTCATAATTAATCAAACAACAATTATAAACTATTGTTAACCAAAAACTTCAATCCAAGAGGAAAGAACAAGTTTGAACTCCTCAAAAACTTCAATGCAAGTGGTTCAGTCACCTGTACGTTAATGTTCCCAACAAACCTACAATTTCTCAAAAATATTAGAACCCCTGTATGTTGAAAAAGAAAATAAAACAAAGAAAAATGGACGAATATGTAAGAATCTCCTAAATATATTACAACTTGAGATGATATCTTATCTTCAAACTAATTAAAAAAAAAAAAAAAACTCCTCAAATGTATGATACTACACAAGTATTTTGTGTACATGTCTTACTTGTACATTCTGTGGCTTCAGGTTGCTCTTGTTTAACTTTGTCATCTGAAACTGGTGTAAAGGCTTAGGAAATCAATGTCATGTTGATAACACAAAAAAATTACAGACTCTCTCTGTGATGGTTGGAATCTCTCCAAATGCAAAGTTTACTTTCTAAAGCAAATGGCAAAAATTGCCTTCTCCATTCACTTCCACTTTCTTTATTGGATTACACTGATTGCAATAAATTGTGGAAAGAGCTAATCAAAATAATAGGAATTCAAAACAAACCAAATTATCATAAATTCAAAATAAAATCTTCCTTTGACGATGTGATTTCCATCGTGCACGATCCTCAATTTATTGTATTACTGACATAATTCATGGAGCATCCTCCGCATTTGCATCAACTGCGCCCATCCGGAAGAACTTGACTCCGGCAAGTGTTGTTGTACATATGCAGTAAATAAGTCCGAATTCAAACAATTGTCCCCTACACAACAGGTGTAGTTGAAGTGTCCGATTGTTGATCTTCGAGACCATGGAACTCAATAAGATCTTCAATGTTAAAGATGGGGGCTGGGGGCTGATGCCAAAATCAGGGGGTAGTTCTATTACATATGCATTTGAGCCCAACTTTTTAAGAATTTTGAAAGGACCAGCGTCGAGCATGTAACTTGGTAAAGCTACCTGGAGGAAAACGTTGTGACCTTAGGCAAATAAGGACTCTATCGCCGACTTCAAATTGGCTATCCTTGCGCTTAACGTTAGCAGAGGCTACGTATGATTCAGTATTGAGGGATAATCGTTGCTTCACCTCTTCATGAATGTCTCTCATATAACCAAAAAAGTTCAGTGCAGCTTCGCTTGGTCTAGTGGGCAGAGGTAACGGCTGAAGGTCCAAAGGAGTTTGGGGGTGAAAGTCATAAACGGCTTCAAAGGGTGTGCACCATCTTCCAAAAATAACTCATAAATTTGACACCCCTGTCGGACACAATGGTGGCTGGCACACCATGTAGCCGAATGGTACGTACTGCGTATTTCCCTTCTTACCTATGATGATATTTAGGAAATTAAAGCTGATTAAGGTTAACTGAGGAACCTTTGACCTCCGACAAATACCAAGTATCTGAAGAAAATTGATAACCCCTTATTCATGAACTGACTTGGCTTTTAAATAGCCTTGTCTGCCACAACAAACATCAACAAAATAGGAAAAATAGTTACTGACCCACCTACCCAACTAAATAGGAGGAGAACAGTTCTTCCCGTAATACTAGCTCAACTAAAACAAGATTAATAAGACTTATTCAACAACTAAAAACAAATAAGCAATAATTAGAAAGGAAGGCACGTAACAGCTCCCTTCCCCTTAAAAAACAGCCTTGTCCTCAAGGCTATGGTTAGGAAATTGCCTTTGCATAGCAGCAAGATTTTCCCAAGTTGCCTCTGCAGGTGTGAGTCCCTTCTAATGAATGAGAATCTCTTCTTCATTTTTTCGTTGACGTCGATCGAGAACTGCCTGTGGTGTAGGGAAAATGGTTCCTGTATCCATTACAACAACTGGATGTTCACCTTGAATTGGATGTCTGGAACTAACCTTTTTCTTTAAAAGGGAAACATGGAACACAGGATGAATTTTTGACCCTGCTGGCAATTCCAACTTATAAGAAACTGCTCCTATTTTCTTTAGAACCATGAAAGGTCCATAATATTTCGGAGCTAGCTTGGCAGCTTTTCTGATTGCCACTGATGACTGTCGATAAGGTTGGAGTTTCAGATAAACCCAATCTCCTACTTCAAATTCTCGTTCCGTATGATGTTGGTCGTATATCTTCTTCATTCGAGATTGCGACTCCTGAAGCGTGACTCTCAAATCCTTAAGAACTTGATCCCTAATCCGTAGTTGATTGTCCACAGACTCAACAGCAGTAGCACCAGGAATGTAAGACAACAATGTAGGCGGAGCCCTGCCATAAACAAGTTCAAAAGGGGTCGTTTTGATAGAGGAATGCCAGCTAGTATTGTAATAGTACTCTGCCCATGCTAACCAGTTGCACCATTCTTTTGGTCCCGAACTCGAAAAACACCTTATATACATCTCAAGGGTACGATTCACTACCTCACTCTGGCCATCAGTTTGTGGATGGTAGGCAGAGCTATAATTAAAATTTGTACCGTTCCTCTTAAATAACTCTAACCAAAAGATGCTTGTAAAGGTTGGATCTCGATCACAAACAATCGATCTCGGCATCCCATGCAATTTAAATATATTCTCAAAAAAAACCTCAGCAACGCCAATAGCAGTATATGGATGGGACAATGGAATAAAATGTGCATACTTGGTCAGTCTATCAACCACGAAAAAATTGTAGTTTTGCTTTTAGATACCGGCAAACCATCGATGAAATCCATTGATATATCCTCCCATACCTGATTCGGGATTGGCAGTGGCTGTAGAAGGCTAGCAGGAGCAAGTTTTCAGACTTGTGGCGTTGGCAAATGTCACAGGCAGTAATAAACCTCTTGATTTTTTCCTGCATTCCCGCCCAGTAAAAATTGGCCCGAATCCGCTGGAGGGTTTTCTGATACCCTTCATGCGAACTGTTATGAAATTGCTCAATTATGTCAGGGATTAATGGTGAATCTGCAGCTAAGAAAACTCTTTCCTTAAAAAAAATCACTCCATCAACAAGCTTCCATGGTCCCATAGCTTCATCTCCTTGGATTCGTTGAACCAAGTCTTGCAAATCTGATTTAGAGCTAATTTCTTCTTTGATTGCAGCTACCCAGTTTGATACTGGTTGAGAGATAGCTGCCAACTCACCAGATGGTTTTGCCTCCCTTGCATCACCTTCCCTTCGAGATAAAGCATCAGCCACAATATTTTCAGATCCCCTCTTGTATTCAACGACGAAATCAAACCCCATCAATTTACATAACCATCTTTGTTGAGCTAAAGTGGTGATGTTTTGGACCCACAGATACTTCAAACTTTGGTGGTCCGTTCTTACTACGAATTGTCGCCCGAGTAAATAGGGACGCCATCGTTGTACAGCCAAGACTAATGCCAGAATTTCCTTCTCGTATGTTGACAATAATAAATTTTTCCCTTGCAACGCTTGACTGTAAAAAGCTATTGGTCGGTCCTGCATCAGTACAGCTCCCACCCCAGAACCACTGGCATCACATTCCACAATAAATTGTTGATCAAAATTGGGTAGAGCTAATACAGGAGCTTTCGTCATTGCTGATTTTAGATTCTGGAAGGCAGCATCTGCTGTAGGCGACCATAGAAATGAGTCTTTTTTAAGCATCCGAGTCAGCGGCCCTGCGATCTTCCCATAGTTTTGGATGAACTTGCGATAGTATCCTGTCAACCCAAGGAACCCTCTCAATGCTTTTGGTGTGGTTGGTTTAGGCCAATTAACCATAGCAGCGATCTTGTCTTGATCCACTGCAACCCCATCATCAGAAATCACATGGCCAAGATAGTGCACCTGTCGCTGCCCAAACTGACACTTTTCTCTCTTAACAAACAACTGGTGACTTCTTAATACAGTTAAGGCCAGTTCCAAATGGTGAAAGTGTTCCTTCCAAGATCGACTGTAAACAAGAATATCGTCAAAAAATACTAAAATAAATTTACGCAAATATTCCTGGAATACCTCATTCATTAAAGCTTGGAAGGTCGAGGGTGCATTGGAGAGACCGAACGGCATCACCAAAAATTCATAATGCCCATGATGTGTACGGAAAGCTGTCTTAATAGTATCATCTGGAACTACCCGGATTTGATGGTAACCGCTTCGCAAATCAAGCTTCGAAAATATTTTTGCCCCATTTAACTCATCTAGTAACTCATCAATAACGGGAATTGGAAACTTATCCTTGATCGTGATCTTATTAAGAGCACGGTAGTCAACGCACATTTGCTAAGAACCGTCGTGTTTTTTAACCAAAATGACAGGAAAGGAATAAGGACTGTTGCTTGGCCTGATCACTCCTGTAGAAAGCATCTCCGCCACCAAGCGTTCAATCTCCGTCTTTTGATAATATGGATATCGATATGGCTTAACACAGACTGGTCCACTTCCTGGCATTAATGGAATCTTGTGATCATGTGTGCGAGAGGGTGGTAGGCTGTTTGGCTCTTCAAAGATATCTTGGAATTTTTCCAGGAGCTGTTGCAAGCGAGAAGATTGATACTTTTCTTCTTGTGAAGGCCTTGGATTATCCAGAGAAAATAATTGGAACAACATACCTTTATATCCTTTCCGTGCCTCTTTGATGAATTTTAATTCCCCAACTATTTGATTTGCTGGACATGACTCTCCTTGTAAAATCACCTCTGCCTCTGCTACTTTGAACTTCATCTGTAATTTTGCAAAGTCCCACAAGATTGGACCAAGCGTTCGTAACCATTGTGTGCCTAAAACAATATCATATCCTTCCAAAGGCAGTAAATAAAAATCAACAGACACAGGAATTCCTTGTAGGAGCAACGTTACACACTTGCACTTCCCTTGACTAGATAAGCGTTCACCTGATGCCACCATTACTTCAAATTGTCCTCCTTGTACTGGTTGTAAGCCTACCTTCTCTGCTAGGACTTCACTGATGAAGTTATGAGTGCTTCCCGAATCAACCAAAACAATGGTGGATATGCGTCCGATATTGCCTCTGACTCTCATGGTCTCTGGTGCTCGTGATCCTGAAATAGCATGTAAGGAAATTTCGGGCATGTCATTCAAGGATGTCTGCTCAGTTTCTTCTTCTTCCATAACCACATCACCGTCTCCTTCTGCTTCACAAAGTTCAATTAGGAACAACTTCTTACACCGATGACCCGGAACAAATTTTTCATTACAATTGTAACACAAGCCTTTCATACGTCGTTCCTGCAGTTCTGTTGGTGATAATCGTCGGACTGGAAGAGTGGTGTTGCTATTTTTTCCCTCCTGTTGAGGAAAAGAACCCTTTTTCAAATCTGTTGTCATTGTTGGTCGACGTTGTTATGTATTGCGAGCTTCATATAGTCGAGCTAAACCGATGGCTGTTGACAAGGTTGCAGGGCAGCCAGCTAGTACATCAGCTTTGATGGATTCTTTCAAGCCGCTGATGAAACAACTTACCTGGCGGTTCGGAGGGAGATACCCCACTTTAGCTAACAATTTCTCGAAATGAGTCTGATAATCTCGAACTGAACCAACCTGTTGCAACTTGATCAAGTCTCCGAAAAAATCTTGAAATTTAGTAACACCAAACCGAAGATCTAATCCATCCTGGAACTCTTGCCATGTCAGTACGTCCTTCTCCTGTTTGAGTAGTTGATACCATAATTGAGCGTCTCCTTCCAAATGAAAGGATGCCAAAGCCACTCGATCTTCTTCCGGGGTATGATTGAATTCAAAAAACTGATTCACTCTACAAAACCAGCTCGTAGTATCCTCTTCTCCCTTGAACCGCGGAAATTCAAGTTTGATAAATCGGGGTGCGTAGTGCGACCCTTGCTGTGATGTGCCACTGGTGATGCCCATTCGCCGAATCGGATTCTGGAGCGGAGCCTGTGAGTTCTCACCTTCCAGCTCGGGTTGAACATTTGAGGGTTGTGAACTAGCTTTGGTGTTGAACTGAACAGAAAGTTCATTCAACTTGTCAAGTATTTGTTGTTGACCAATGGTGAGAGAGTTGACATCTGCTTCCAATTTCTCCACTCTTGAATCCATGCCAGAGCTCTGATACCACTGTGGTACGTACTGCGTATTTCCCTTCTTACCTATGATGATATTTAGGAAATTAAAGTTGATTAAGGTTAACTGAGGAACCTTTGACCTCCGACAAATACCAAGTATCTGAAGAAAATTGATAACCCCTTTATTCATGAACTGACTTGGCTTTTAAATAGCCTTGTCTGCCACAACAAACATCAACAAAATAGGAAAAATAGTTACTGACCCACCTACCCAACTAAATAGGAGGAGAACAGTTCTTCCCGTAATACTAGCTCAACTAAAACAAGATTAATAAGACTTATTCAACAACTAAAAATAAATAAGCAATAATTAGAAAGGAAGGCACGTAACAGTGTCTGTTCCTGGGTGGCTATGGTTAGCGCTTCATCCATGTCTGGTTGTCACAGCCTTCCTCTACTGGACCTACTTACAAATTCATAAGTCAAAACTTTTTGTTAACAAATTATACTCAGAAATAGTCATTACTTTAGAGTTACGAATAAATTAAACAAAATAAATATTTAAAAAAAATAAAAATCAATGGGTCACATTTTGACCCCTCTAATTGCCACAGAATGATCCATGGGTCATTTGCGGGCTTTAGCCTCAACAGAGACTCATAAAAAGCGGCTTTAGCCTCAACAGAGAATCATAAAAAGCAAGCCAATACCATTCGAATCAAATTCATCACAACTGCAAGTAATACACACCTCCAATATTTTGAAATCCACGGGGAAATTGTGAGACGTTAAACTGTCCCGAGTCGCATTAAGTTTCAGGAACTGAAGGTAAACTACAATATTCTCAAAAGATTGTAACTACTAATAGAAACAAAGTTACAAACTTTAACTTCTGTACATAAATATGCAATCTACTAGAGTCTTGGGGGAAGAAATAATGTCACTCAAATCTCATCCACCAGAAAAAGAGCCAAGGTTCTCATCTTAGTAAATTTTGAAGACACAAATGAAATTGAATGGTCCATAGTAAAAGCATCAGGGAAGATACAAGGAGAAAATTTGTGAGGAAACCTGCCAATAATCTAAATGGTACGATGTGGTAAGCTTCACCAAAAAAATTAAAATAGGTTGGATATGTGCTGCAGACCATCATCTGTCTCTGTATCTTCGGCACTTCTACCCAAGTCGCCTGGATTAGACAGCACAGTCTCGGAACCTTGAGGGAATATTTCAGATTGTAAAGATGGAAACATTTTATTCACATGCAACCACGTCTGTTCCCAAATGCTATCTCCGCCTAGAGTGCTGGTAGGTACAAGCACTCCATTTGTCTTCATTACAAGCAAGGTGTTCTTTAGAAGCTCGGGAACTAATTCTTGCAGCTTCTCGCTTCTTTTAACCTTAAGCTTCATATATTTTTCCATTCGACCAATGACATTCCGCCAAAGTTTGCAGAAGCTTGACAACGGTGATAACTCATGCAGTAAATGTAAGAACACTTTTACAAGGAGTTTCAAGGCAAGGACAAGTGTCCCTTCTATGTTTCGACACTCCTTTTGAGTTTGAGAATTTCCCTGTGCAATTTCAGCCAAATCATCGAGCATTGTGAATATGACCATTTCAAAACATTGTGACCACAAGCCAAGTGGAAGGTGAATCTCATCGACTCCTGTTAAGCACATCTGCAATGATACTAGAGCATGGTTCCGTACTTCTTCTCTCTGGTCCAAACAAACTTTCCGCAACTCCTGAACAAGCCTCAGCCACATCTCACCAATATCTTGAGTCAATTTTACAGCCTCGACCTCGGCCATAGCGTCCCTAGCATCTCGAGCCCACTGTCCTAAGCAAGCAACAGAACCTGCCATGAGATCCACAGCTCGGAGTGATCGATCAGTCTGTCCAAGACGAGACTCTGCAAATTGCCTTGCTGCATCTATGCAAAAAATAAAATTAGCTGGCGACAAGTGGGCTCCATCAGTCATGATAAATGATAAGGCATCAAATCCTGGTTCAGAAGCATCCGGGTGTCTAGCAGTAATAGAAAGTAAAGAAGCAATAGTTCGCCATCCCATTTGGGAACGAATGTGAGTCGCATTTGCTTTCACGAGACGACTGACCTCCTGAGTGATCTGCTCACAATATTGGTCAGCAACCCGAGCATCAAGCTTAAGAACCAATTGCAGTGATCTCAAAAGTTCATCAGCCAAGTTCTCTTTATAGGGAAGCAGCCGTTGACAAATACGAAGAAGTCCAAAAACAGCCTTCTCAACTAGCGCACAAGCCACTACAGTTGATTGAACAATATTTGAAATGTGCTCATAAACGCCCTGCCAGAGAAGCCCAATCCTATCTCGGTTATTCAGGGTAATAGCAATTAGCAATTCCAAGCAGAAAACAGCTGTGTCTTCATCCTCGGGAGAGCTATTACCCTTTTGAGGTCGCCCAGCAGCCCATATGAGTGCCTGAGCAAGCTGTAATAAAGAATCAGCTAGCAGGAACTTACTTTCTGTGAAGATACTGTCAATATGACACTTTTGAATTGTCTGAAGTGTGCGTTGATGAGCAGCAAGTTGTTGTTCTGTAGGTTGAGACCTCGGCTCTTCTGTTTCTAGAGATAGGAGTTGACTGAATCGGCCCATCAGGCCAGACGATCGCCTAGGAGTACCAATGGATTGCATATGAGCAGAAGATAATGAATTCGTAAGAAGCTTCCCCTGTCCAGGTTCAGATGACACCTCTGAGTCATCTGCCGCATCACTGGCCACACGAGCAGGAAGTAGGCCAAGCTTGTGTAATCTTAAGATGCAATCCAAAATATTTCTCCAGCCTGTTCGGATAAAATCCCCATATCTGTTTGCAATAGTGAACACAGTGACAGTAGCCATCCTGGCTTTTGCATCATCGCCAAAGGCTAGAACAGGTTCCTCAACAGATGAGGGATTCAAGAGTGTAGTGAACTTACAGAGAGACACTACCAGATCATCCAAAACATCTTCAAGATGATGACATGCTGAAATCTTTGCAACCGCCAAGAATCCATCAATACATGTTTGGTAAACATCCTCATGTTCTGCATAGTCAAATACCACTGAGATAGCAGCAATTGTTGGACCCGACATTATGGCAAACATGTCATGGTCAAGGTAGGCTCTGGAATCAGCAACAATGTACGGGGAAGTTTTCTTTGATTTGTGCATCAAATCAGTCCATCGGCTAGGAGTCATTTCAGCAAAACCAGCACCTTGTTCAGGCATTGTGCGGATCTCATTCTTGCAGATTGAATAATATAGCTCTGACAAGAACTCACGAGGGAGATTATTACCTCCATTTATGTCCCTATTATTGCGGATGAAATCCTCTTCGGTCATCTTTTTCTTCACCTGTGCATTATGCTGGTCAGTGTTAAGTATTATCAGCGAATAGGACAACACAAATGCAACATCTTTATTAGCTAAAATCTGCGGTGATTGCTCATAATATCTCTCTGCGAAAGCCTCGAGCACTCTTTGTATCTTTTGAGATTCTCCAGGTAGTCGAAAAGTCTCCAAAAAGAGCCTCAATGCAGTATCCAGGTTCATATCCTGGAAATCAAATGTTCCAGCAAATTCATGTAGAACCTGGACACAAAATTCATCATGATTTCCAAGAAAATCTCCGACAAGATTTTTATCTAATCCAGCAGTATACCTGAAAAAGCAAGCCACACTTTGTGGATCAAGCTTCTCAGGTAAAAGGTGTGTTCCTTGAAGAAATTCAAGCCCCTTTTTAGGGTCTCGATTAAAGTGATCAGCACCAATCATCAACCTTCTTTTTATATACTTCCTTTTGCGAACAAAAGGAACCCAATGATCAGGATCACCATAGTTCTCACATTTTACCATCCAAAATGGAGTATACTCCTCAAGATTTACTGGAGGTAGTTCTGAATTAATTGATCCATTGCCTATCCTCTCAGCCATTCCTTGAATAACAGCTATCAGACCATCCAAAGCAAGAATGTGCATAGAAGACAAAGGGCAGTTATCTGGAAATGCACTCTTAGACAATAAATTGGCAAGATCTTCAAACACGTTACTGCAGGTTATATCACAATCTAAATTCGCAAACATCTCTGCCATGAAGGTTTTCTGTCTACAGAAATCAACAAGAGCTTCCATTGTTACCTCCTGCTGCGGGTATGAAGCCCCATAGCAACTTTGTGCAAGCCTCAATATCACACAGGAAAAGAAAGCTTCAAGCTGAAGCTTCAGTTCGGTTCTCAAATGCTGATATAGGTTGAGAACAATGCTACAGACCATTGAAAGGATCAGCGGACTCATTGAAAGGCCAAATTGCATCAAATTAAGGAATAGTTCATCTTGTACCAAACTAAGCAGTCTAGGGTGATCATGATGGCAGGGCCACCCAATTGAATAGCTGAATTGATCAAACCTAAGGCAAAAAGTGGCGCATCTTCATCAAATGAGATAGTATTAGCTCTGGGGCCCATTCCTACATGTTCAACAACATTCAACAATGAACAGAGGAAGTGAAATATCTCAACCATGCAGGGGGTGCCATATGGTTCTGTAAATAAATGGAAATCATAAGGAACAGCATCCTTCCCATTATCAGTCCCAACTGTTTCATCCATCATTCCACTAACTAGACTGCTGGAAGAAGTAGAGTTAAAGACTCCAGAAGATGGTAGCCCATCGTATTCAGAAGTTCTATTTCCATTCTCTGATTTGCTACTGAAACTGTAATCATTATCAAATCTGGCAACCTTCACTAGACAGAAAGGCACAAAATTACTAGCCAGAAATAAGAGAAGTAGAATGCATATCAAATTTGCAAGCTGAGATCATACATATAGATAATAATGTTCCAAGATGTGTATAGAAATCATTACTTGCTGTCTATTGTATGCACAAGAACGAGGATGCATATTCTGAAGTTCTACAGATTAGAGCATCTTTTTCTTCCAAAGCTAATTATACTTTTTTCCCTTGCTAAAGAACTCAATGATATCTCAATTAGAGAGGCTAAATATTTTCACCTGCAACTTACGGAACTGCAACGACATTTGCATGAACAAACACTCATGGTCTAGATTAATATAAAATTTCAGTTTTTATACAGTAGTCTGTAGTCACTGCTGAACAGGAACTACATTTTTGGGCTCATGGAGACAGACAGAGAACATGATAGATCGTTAGTACATGGTTTTTCTCCTTTGCTAGTTACCAGAAGAATGGTGCCTAGGACATTTGAAAAATGAAAGACAAAAATAATAAGAAATAAAGATGATACATACCTCATTTTTACTAGAACTGCCTCCTTTCACCAGTGACCGCTCCGTATTGTCAACATTTTGAAGGTGTGAAAAAATACACCTAACAAGTTCATGCATTGTGTGGCGAGCTATCCGCTGTAACAACTCACTTTTAGTTCCAGCTTGATGAACTACACGGAAGCACGTATTCACAATTGTACAAACATGTTGATTACTCAACATAACTGATGCTTTACTTTTCATGCAAGCCAGAAGAACCTGAAGTATCTTCATCAGTACAACTTCTTCAGATGCAGGATCAGTTACCTCAAATCTGCAGCTAGTCACAGCATCAACTACCAAGTGCATAGCATCTTCAACATCAACAGTGTTCAGATCCAGGACATCAAGAGTCAAAATCTTGTAAACAGATGACAATGCAATGCCAGTAATTGGTGCACCAGTTTCATCAGACCGAATCACATCCAGAAATGGCTGGAGATACAAGGAAGGATTGACGGATTGCCACTGGTGTTGCCACGAAAATATTTGCTTCCGCAGTGCTTTCAGCGACTGGATGAGGGAGTTCTCCAATTGATCATCTCCCGACACATATCGACCTCCCCATCTCACATTCCGTCTCATGACTGCCAATACAGCACCTATTTCTGAATTAATCATACTAGCTAAAGCAGCCTCACTGGGAGAGGTAATTCCACAGTCTTCTGGTTCCTCTTCAATTGCATTGATACTAGATTGTAGCCTTAAACGTCCCATTGCAAACTAATATTCACAGATCACAACCTCAACAGGTAATCAACAACTGCCTCACACGAAGTTGCTAGAACCTGGCAAAAGCATACCCCTAGCGGTCTACAACAGAAACTGATACAGACGCACGTATTAGGTTAGGAGTTGATATGATAAAAGTAAAAACAAGAAATTTTCCAGAATATGAAGGATGGAACTGCGTCTGCATATAGTTTGATAGTGGTGTGTTAGGTTCTCATGCAAGCACTATTAGAGAATCATGTAATATACAAAACTTAGAAAGAAAACTTTTAAGTAAAATTAAACCAAAAAAAATTGCGGTAACACTAAGGACAATTACAACCACTATTTCAACCACATCATAAAATAATGTTTCCATCACTGCTGCATTGCAACAATCTACCCACTAGACTTAGAGCCAGTTTACGCCAAGACATCATATACTAAAAATATGGTACCATCGTTAAATTTCTGACTACCATTGCGGATAGATAATTTAGCCCAGAATGTTGACAGGTTGGAACAATGCATATGTCGTGAAATCAGCCTATACATACCTAGAAAATCCAAAGCACACATTTAGATATCATGCAACCTAGAGGAGTTTTCAATTGTACAATTCTAAATCGACAAATTTATGGTTCTTCTATAAAATTCACATACAAAATACACAGGACTAAGACCCCGAGTTTCAGGATGCAACAAGCAGGCAAAACATGCCAAAATGTTAAAGATAGACTGAATTACATCTTTTGAAGGACCAGATTGAGTAATAATATACACAGAATCGAAATATTTTGACTTAATTGAAAAAACTACCTCACCAGTACTGGAACCTCTAAGTTGCCAGTTTAATCCTTTACAGAGAAATACTATAAGCCCATTCCACCAATCTATCTCACAAATTATATAACGCACCCGGAGATTCATATTGCATGGTAACAACCAAAAGAACGACTACAATATTAAAACCATAATAACCAAAATATGCATGAAAAAATATAACTTAACAATGACTGTCATTTTCCACATAGGTAAAAGGAAATTCCTCAAAAAAAAAAAAAAAAAGCCAATTAAAACTTAGCTTAGTTGAAAGTTAATAACCAGTGGATCTCAACTAAGTATTGGAGATCTAATTCCCACCACTTAATTACTAAAAACCAATACTTTCCGTACGATTTTTCAAGATATTCAAGAATCAAAACAAATCTCGACTATTCAAACTCTCCTCAATTAAC
>CM032637.1:21770479-21852168 GCA_019097785.1 Fraxinus excelsior
CTTATTTTTTTTCTTGGTTAGCATATTCTTTAAAAATCTTGGACAACTTGAAATTTATTATATCGCGTAGATGAATAAGATATTGACATGAAGCTTCTTGAGTAAGTCCAGGAACTTGTCACATTGTTTGTCAAACTTGTGCTTCTTCAACCTTTGTAGGAATGAGATGGGAGGCACATACTCTTTGACAGGAGTGGCAGTCTTAGCTTGTGGAATGTCTAAACTCTCTTTTGGATTACCTTCAATTGCTTTTTCAAATTCTTCCACTTGCTCCTTATCAGAAGTTGGCAGTTTTTGAGTGTTTACAATCGAACTCTTCACGGTGATTTTTGATAGTTGTACCCTACTATTTGTATTGTATGAATCATTTCCTCCTCTAATCACTTTCGAAGTTGTTGGGAAAAAGGATTTTGAGGTACATATTTTCGTAATATAATAGTTGACTTTGGTTGTGGGGTGTCAATCTAATCATCCTCTATAACTCTTATGGCTAGCATTTACTCATTCAGATTGGTTTATGTGTTGCTTATTAGAACACCTTGAGGACTTTCAAAATATGACCGATTTAAGTCTCCAGATTCTTGATGGTTGTCGAACGACTTCGAAGGATTGTTTCGATCATTGCCATGAAATGATCCGTCTTATGCTTGTGTTGTTCAGTTTTGTGTATAATTTATCCAAAATGTCCCCCGATGAAGTTGTATTGTCTTGTTGAAAAATAGGGGGTGGCTGTTGAGCATTATTTTGGTTAATTGTCTTAGGAGAAGTTGAAATGATTACGCCAACCTGGATTGTATGTATTTGAATAAGGGTTGTTTTTCCTAACATTCATAATCGTGTCCATATTTCACTTCTTATGTTGCATTTGAAGCTTTCTGAAATTGTTCACTATTGTGAGCTCCTCCATAGTTTCCATAAACCAAGATCTTTGTTTGTATTAGATTTGCTGAGTTTTTTATGGACAAATGATCCATCAACCTTTTTTCCATAGAAGATCACATATGTGCTGGTAGTGCGAAGATGGCATCTATTTCATGAATACGTACTGTCTTCTTGTATGTAGATCTTTTAGAAGGTCACGAAGCATTGTTGGCAATCATTGTCTCAAATAGTTCAACAACTTCAATGTAGATCCATTTGAAACTGAATATACAGATGTACGGCATGAAGTGTTCAAACCTATAGAAGTATTTATATATGTTTCACATTAACATGACGTATAATTGTTGATAAAGCTCATAAAAAAATAATGAAATGATGGGTAAGTAGATGGGGCTAATGGTAAGGACTAGAATTTAGTGTATGAGAAGTAGATTTTTACTTTTATTATCCTTGTTCTTTTTAATATGTGACTTGTGTATAATAAATTAACATAGCTTTTCAAATGGTTTTTGTCATCGATGAACAACAAGCACTGCTAACCATAGCTAATAATGGGTTGGTTCTACAAAAATGCTGAATGTAGGATTGGAGGAAAAAATTCATTTCTTTTAATTCATTTATTTGTCTCTTCTTATCAACCTCACATTCTCTCAATAAAATAATATTACATATAAACCAAAAAAAATTCTCTTTAATTTTAACACCACATTCTTCATAAAACACTATGGAAAACGCCGGCTTGATTTCTGTTCTTGATTGCTAATAGCCTGGTTGCATGATTGCTGGTGTGTACTGTAATACTCCCCTCAAGTTGGAGCATGGAGATCCATAATACCCAACTTGAATTGATAGAAGACAAATAATTCATGTCCTAAGGGTTCTGTATCATAGAGAAATGTAATAAAACTACAGTAAAACAAAGAGGTTCTCATGAAAACATGTTGGTTTATCATCCTACAAAAGACAGAATCTACTAAAAGAAAGAAAAACAGCCAGGTAGGGAGGCATCCTCATTTTCTCTAGTCTCAATGCCATGAGATGCCATATCCATCTATTTCTTCTACTGTGAGGAAATTCCAGTTGTCGTGCATCTTCCTCCCTAGTTGTTTCTAACAGTTTTCAAAGCCACTTTGATAGTAATAAGCTGAACGACTTGCAAGCTCAGCATAGTGATCCTGGGACCCTTCGAATTTATTCTTACATCCTTGGCCCAATATCTTGAACTCAGTAGAGCTCTTGAACTCTCCACGGCTTTGTTATCTACCTCAACAACAGCCCTATCCTTGGATGCCATTGCCAATAGGGACTGAAGCTCAGAATTTTTGGAGGAGAGCTCATATTCTCGTGTTGGGTACTCTTTGTACACCTTCGTAACTTGTGTCGCTCAGTCTTGAAATATCTTGATCTGCTTGTCGCTATTCAGAATCGACTGAGACTGTACATGAAGAATGTCCCTTAACATATTGGCTCAAACAATTACCTAGAGAGGAAACGAATCCAACTCAAATAGTAGAAAATGTCATAAAAGAATAGTGAAATAGATTTTCTTCTAGGAATTCCCTTATTCTATCGTCATGAAGCATCATGTTTTGATTCATTTTGAATGTCTTGTTTTAAGGCTTTAGATCTTTGAAATGTTTATTAAATTTGATATGGAGGAATATTGATAAGGAAAAAAGAAGGTAAATTCTCGTATATGCTTGGGTAATTTTACAGTATACATATATAGATGAATCTTAGATCTATACATGGTAAATAAAATCTATAATGGAAACAATATGTATATGGAAAACGTTGGCTTGATTTCTGTGCTTGATTGCCTGGTTGCATGATTGCTGGTGTATGCTGAACTCCCCCTCAAGTTGGAGCATGGAGATCGATAATGCCCAACTTAGATCGATAGAAGACAAATAATTCACGTCCTAAGGGTTTAGTAAAATATTAGCTTGTTGTTGAGAGCTTGGAATATATGAGGTAGTAAGGAGACCAGCTTGTTCGTTCATGAAAAATTGGATTGCAAGCAATGTGGGTGGCAGCCTGATTGCCACAGTGAAGCAGAATACGCTGCGAATGGGGCACATCGATTTTCTATAGAAGGAGGTGATGTCAAACAAGTTCACAAGTTGTAGTGGCCATCGCAGGATATTCAACTTCAGCAGAAGAACGGGAGACAATAGTTTGTTTCTTAGTACGCCAAAAGATGGGGCTATCACCCAATTTGTTGATGAAACCAGTTGTGGAACGTCGTGTGAGTGGACAACTAGCCCAATCAGAATCAGAAAAAGTAGATATTTAGAAACTACAGTTGGACGAGAAGAAAAGGCTATAACTAGGAGTACTTTTCAAATAATGAAGCAAGCGGTGAGAAGCATGAAGATGAGGCTTGCGAGGAGTGTGCATGAACTGACTTAAAATGTTGACACCAAAGGTTATGTTTGGATGAGAGATAGTCAAATAGATCAAACGACCAATCAATCGTCGATATGAGCTAGGATCATCCATAAGATCACCATCCGAGTTATGAAGTTTGCAATGTTGTTCCATGGGAAAATAAGCAGGGCAGAGCTAAGTTGACCAGAATCAGAAAGAATGTCCAAAGTATATTTTCTCTTATTGATAAAAGTGCCTTCAGGAGATCGAACAGCTTTAATCCCCAGGAAATATTTAAGATCACCAAGATCTTTGATTTTGAAGGTTCTGGACAAGATGTCGTTTGATAGAATTGATAGCAGAAATGTCATTACCCATAACTGGAATATCATCAACATGTATAAGAACGGTAGTAAATATTGTACCATTGGTCTTGGTGAATAGACTATAATCAACTGCAGATTGACTAAAACCTGCGAAGATGAGAATATGAGATAATTTCGAGTACCATTGATGTAAGGCTTGTTTGAGACCATATAAGGATTTATGGAGGTAGCATATGCGTGTCTCTCCCTGATGACAATAACTTGGTGGCAGTTACATGTATACTTCTTCATCAAGATCACCATGGAGGAAGGCATTATGAACATCTAACTGTTGAATAATCCAATGTTTGGCTGCAACTATAGCAAAAAGACAATAAATGGTAATAAGTTTAGCATATGAGCAAAAGTGTCATTATAACCAGGACCTTCTATCTAAGTAAAACCCTTAGTAACTAAACGAGCTTTATGATGTTCAATGGAACCATCTGCATTCAATTTTGTTTTATAAACTCATTTGCAACCAATGGCCTTCTTATCAAGGGGAAGATGTTCAAGAGTCCATCTGTGATTAGCTTCCATGGCTTGAATTTCAGAAGCCATAGCATTTTACCAATAAGGTTCAAGAATGGCTTAAGAGTAATGTATAGGGTGGATCTTGAACATTTTTGGAGATAGAAGATAGGAAAGCAAAATGTTTTAGACTAAAGAAACGATAAGAAAAAAAATTAGGTAAATAGTGAACCGTACCTGAGAAAGACAGGGAATGGGATGATGATCGTGATCTCTCTGGAGGTAGATCTGAGCAAATATAATGCTGAAGATATATAGGACGAGTGATAGTACGTCGAGGTTAAGATGGTTGGGACGATGACCTAGTTGATGATGTGGCATGATTGGATTGTTGGCAAAACTATCATCATCTGGTTGTGAGGGATCGCGTTGTTCAATAGCTGGCGGGAGCGATGACTGGAAAGAGGTGACAGAAGTGTCGTGTGAATTATGGGATGTGGGTAAGGTGGTGTGTGGAAAATCAATCAATTGTGGATGATTTATCATGGTGGGAGGTGTGTAAGGTCACTATGTTGCATGATAATAGCAAAGGGGAAAACATATTCCACAAAGCGTGCATCACGAGATAGAAATATCTCCTTGGTTTGTAAGTCATATACGCGATAGGTATGTGAGGTTTGAGAGTATTCTAGAAATATGCATGATGTGCCATGGGGAGAAAACTTATCTCAATGAACGTTTAAAGTGTGTGCATAACAAAGACATCCAAAGACACTAAGATGATCATAGTTTGGTGTTTTGTTGAAAAGTAGTTCGTATGGAGATTTTTTGTTGAGAGATGGGGTTGGTATTTGATTAATTATGTAGGCAGCAGTGAGTATGTATTCACCCAGAAGGAGCATAAAAGCAAAGACATTGAGCTATATTTAATAGGTGACGATTCTTTCGTTCAGCAACACCATTTTGCTGGGATATCTCAACACAAGTACGTTCATAGATGATGTCATGGTCAAGGAAGAATTGTTGAAAGCAATGAGAAATAAATTCTTGGCCATTATTAGATCGAACGTGTTTGATAGGGCAGTTAAATTGTGTGTGAACTATTTTAATAAAGGTGGTAAGACAAGTAAATGTATCATATTTAAAACGCATGAGGTACACCTAAGTAACACATGATAAATCATCTACCATGGTAAGAAAGTAGTGTGCACCAGTTATTGATGGTATGGAATATTCACCCCAAACATCACAATAAATACGGTTAAAATAAAAGTACTTTTATTCTCTACTAATTTGAAAGGTAGGTGTGTGCATTTGCCTCAAATACAACTATCACAATGTTTAATGTTATTTGAACTACATAAAAATATCAGAATGCAAGAATGCAAAGGATGACCTAAACAAAGATGCCGTAGGTAAGGAGCAGTTGTGGGATTGTTCGTGATTTGAAGTACAGTTGGAGTAAAATGCTTAAGATGATAGAGGCCTTCACGTTATTCACCTATCCCAATCAACTTCCTCGTGTGTTGATCCTGAAACAAACAAATGGAAAGGAAAAAATTGACAATACAATTTGATGATTTAGTAAGCTGACTAACAGAAATTAAATTGTAATTAGGATTAGGGACAAAGAGAACATTGTAAAGATACAGGTAAGGGAAAATTGGAATATAGCCTACATGTGTAACTTGGGCCTTGGAACCCGTGGGTAGTGTGAGGAATTGAGAGTGGGCCAAAACATTTATCGCCCGTTTTAAGTTGGAAAGAGAAGATATATGGGCCGAAGCCCCATTATCAATTACCCAATTAACTAGGGGTGTAAGCGGTTTGATTTTCGCGGTTTCTGACAAATTTTCAAACCAAACCATTTAAACCGATTTGAGAAAAACTCAAACCTAAACCAAACCATTTTGAACGGTTTGAAAAAAACTCAAACGTAAACCTAACGATTTGGTCCGGTTTTAAACCGCCGGTTTCACCGTATATTTTTTTATTCGTCTACTTTTATGACATTAATTCATTGAATTCAATATATAATTATATCTTACTAGCAATAAATCTAAAACAAACTAAATATATCTACTACAAATTTAAATATCAACTAAATCAAAGTGAAATCACAATAAATTAAAATATAGTTTTTTGTTTGTCATTTTAGGCTAAGACGTTACGATAACGTTATAATACAAGTCTACTAAACTAAATATAAAGCCCAAAAAATATAATGATATTCAACAAGACATCGTGATCATCATATCTGAAAACAAAACTACTGATTAAACAGAGAGAATAACCAACCATAATAATAAATCAATTGTTTATAATATTTAAACATAACAATTACACAAGCTTACCATTGTATTTTGTTATGAATTCAGTTTCTTATATATACTTAAACACCAATTGTTGTCACACATGATTCATAGCCTTCATTGTCAAACAAATACATTCATTATATCATCATAGTATTTGATACTGATAGATAAAAGAATCTTTAAAAATATGGTAATAGAAAATATAAACAACATGCCACAACTTTCATTGAATTATCAAATGCTTCCACTTCATCTAAATATTGGCACAACATTGTAGGTTCATTTTTAATTTGCAACAAATTCTTTCCGCATATACAAATATCAACCATCCTTGCACTTAATAAACTCCTAAAGGAATCAAGTATCTGACCTCCATTTGAGAATACAGACTGAAGCAACTATAGAGATTTAAATTCTAAAGAGGAAAAAGGTTTTTGACAGACTATGTTAGTCTTGAGATTATTAGATATAAATTAGGATTATTTGGTAATAATAATATATATGTAATAGAAAACTATAAATTGACAAAAATATATACAAATGACAAAATTATTGAATTTTACATATTTGGATGAATTTAAAAAAAATCACTTTTTTTATTTTTATATGTTTTTTCGTCGGTCCGGTTTGGTTTTAAACCGCAATTAAAATTCTCAAACCTAAACCAAACCATTTTTTACCGGTTTGATTTGGTTCAAAACCATTTCGTTGACGAGTCCACGTGGCACCAAACCGACGATTTCTAAAATGCGGTTTCGATTTGATTTTTCGGTTTGGCGATTTTTTTAAGCCCCACAATTAACATTTTCAATAGGGAGATGAATACCAGAAAAGGCATTGGCAGAGATGGCATTGGTACTGGGTTCTAGGAGTTCCATTAATTGTCGGTATTGCTCATCAGAGAGGCTAGGAATTGCACTCGAGGATGGAGGAATTGAATCATTAGACACCAAGTTCGCTGTGTGGGCCGATTATTGACCGAGTTGTGGTTCGTGCGTATGGGTTGCTTCGATTTGTTGATGTTCCAATGGGGAGGGTAGCCAATGATTTTGAAGCAGGAGGACTCCTAATGGCCATCCTTTCCACATTTTGTACATTTTATACCATTACGAGGACGAAATCTACTGATGATTGGAGACCAACTGTGCGCGACAGCCATAGCAGAGTTTTCAGGATTGGGCAATAAGGGAATTTGTCGAAGTCGTCGGGTTTTTTCTTGATGTATGGTGGCGTATGCTCTGGAGATTGTGGGAAGTGGGTCCATTGTGAGAATTTAACTACGAACGTTAGAGAATGAATAATTGAGGCCTATGAGGAATTGAAAAAGTCGTTCGGTGTTTGTTGTGTTTTCACTCTTTTTACGAGCATCGCAGGTGCAAGGATTGGGACCATTGGGGCGGTGATTTCATCCTATATTCCTTTAACTGTGTTGTAGAATGTTGTGACAGACATGGTGTTTTGCTTGAGGTTGGCCAGATCACATTTAAGACGATAGAGACGTGGGTGATTACTTTGGGAAAATTAGTTGTCCAGATCAACCTAAATATCTGATGGTTTGGTATAGTATATCAAACTATGTCGAAGGTGTTTGTCAATGGAGTTTAGAAGCTAAGAAAGAACCATATCACTGCAACG
Source organism: Fraxinus excelsior (assembly GCA_019097785.1). Classification (NCBI taxonomy): domain Eukaryota; kingdom Viridiplantae; phylum Streptophyta; class Magnoliopsida; order Lamiales; family Oleaceae; genus Fraxinus; species Fraxinus excelsior. Next base: position 21,778,518 of record CM032637.1, read on the forward strand.
ATCCCAAAGATTAGTAATTTCAGTGTCCGGCGGTTTCTTTAGAATACCATCGACAAAAATGAATTTGTTTTTGGCAATGAGAGCCATATGCATCAAGCATTTCTAGGGGGCGTAGTTTTCTCCGGTAAGGAGGTCGGGACCAAGTATAGCTCCAGGATTATTAGCAGGAGTCAAGAAGTATGGGTATGTGAGATCATTGATCAATTGTGAAGGTGTGGAAGATGTAGAATCAGACATGGTGGTGATTCATTTCACCGTTTGCAGATTTTAGAGAAATGATTTCAAGGATTACAGATTGTAGAGAAGTCAAAAGAGGTCGCAGAAAGGGGATTGCTCTAATACCATATTAAAGTTGATATGGAGGAATACTGATAATGAAGAAATAATGTAAATTCTCATAGATGCTTTGGTAATTTTACAGTATACATTTATAGATGAATCTTAGATCTATACATGGTAAATAAAAGTTTGTAATGGAAACAATATGTATATGGAAAACGTTGGCTTGATTTCTGTGTTTGATTGTTGATTGCCAGGTTGCATGATTGCTAGTGTGTGCTGTAATAATGTTTGTTTTGCAAGTTTAGGTATGCCTGGAGTAGTTGTACTCAAATTTTGATCTAATATTTACATTTACCAGATCAAAAAATGGCATAAAAGAAATAACATGAAATCAAAACGTTGCCTTTCCAATGTCATGGAAGAAGTTTGAAGCCACTACTTCTATGCTCTGACCATGTATCAAATGTCTATCCTTCTCAAGGATTAGACCCCCGTAATAAAGCAGCAGCAGTATCAGGATCCCCTAAGAGAAAATCATTAGTTGTCACTAATCAATTGGGCACATACTTGCCTGGGAAATACTTGACACCTTTTGCGAGGATAGAGCTAGTAGAAGAGCCTGGCACAGAACTGATGACCATATGTGCATCTGGTGCTATGGCTCTCTCAGAACCTTTTAGAAGAGAAGCGACGTTAGAAACTTTATCAAGAGAAGCGCCTTTAGAAACTTTCTCAAGAGAAGCAGAATGAGTCCTAAGTAGAGCCCTCCCAGCAAGGGGCAACTTCCTCTCATGCTTGACTCGAAGGGCAGAAAGACCATCTTCCTCGTCAACCAAATCTCGTCACCTACCTGCCTTATTACGCTTAAGAGCTCTCACCAGCTTAGTCCTGTTTAATGTCATAGCTTCAAAAGGAGAAATGGACAACAATCAAACAGTAAACAAATAATAATCAAGAAATAAATGCAAGTAGAAAAAGTAATAAATGAAATGCTCTTCAAAGTATGCTCTGGCCGCAAATTTGTAGGGCTTAGAAACTTCATCCACTGTCACTAAGATTTTCTCTCTAGCAAACTTAGAAACCTCATCCACTGTAACCAAATTATCAAGTTGTCATTGTGTCCGAGGTAGACTTGACATCTCATCTTGGGCCTTCTTGCGATCGAGTGATTGTGTGCATAAATCCTGAGTTGAAGGACATTATCATTTTGAAGCTGTCGAGGATGAAAGGAAGGGTTTCTCAGTAGCTTGTGTTTTATGGTCCTTCCTTTTCTGAAACAGTCATGTCAACTGTCAAGGAGTCTTTTATGCCAAAGTGCAAGAGTTTTAGGACCGTGCCCAAGTTGCTATGAGGATAATGACATAAAGAGGTAGAATAATTGAGGTATTTTTTGCATAAAAAAAAGGCCAGATCCTAAAATTGACTCAGCAGAAAGAGATTGAGATAGCCTTGTTGATGTAGGACTTAGAAATTATCAAAAAGGAGAATTTCCACCTTCTAGGACTTTGAACATGAGATCATCTCTAAGTTTAAGGCTATGTAAGAGTACAAGAATTCCCTTACTCGGTATAGATCCAAGTAGCATGTGTTGGCCTTGGATCGTACAAAGATTTTGAGCGGAGCTGCCCATCCATTGACGCTGCTTACGTGCCTTGCTAGGTCCACGAGTGTTAAAGATTTACACAAATTTAAAAAAAAAAATGATTTTCTCATAGCCTTCCGTAATGAGTTACCAATTCCTAAAGCACTCCTGCCTCCAAATCTACCTATTATTATGTTACATAACTTTGAACGATTGTTCCAGTTGTGGTTGTTAAGGATACTACCTCACCATTTCATAAAATAGTAAACTGCCACGGCCAACAATATTGTCTGCAGGGATGGAGCTAGGGGGCAAGGGGGCGACCACCCCCAACATTGTCCGCTGATCCACTATTCCTAGTTAATTTGTAATATATTTTTCAGTTTCGCCCTCCCAAAAATTTTGATTTGCCCCCGCAAAATTTTTGAAATTTTTTATTTTTTTTTTCATTAATAAATATTGACCTAATAACTTACACTTTAAAATTCAACCATACAAAAATCTTAAACCTAAATAAAAGATCAAATAGTTACTTAAATAAATAAATAGCCCAAATCCAATCCAAAAGCAAATGACCCATTTATGAATCTATTACCCACTTGCATTAAAAATAAAGGAAAATTGATTCTAGTCAATTGTTTAGCCCATTTGAAGTCCAAATTATGTTACGGTATTAAGGATGCAAACCTGCATAAAAGATGTAGACCTTAAATTTTTTAAGAATGCCCAGATTGGGACACCTTCTAAAGTAATCATTGAATCTTTCACATGCTTCTAGATAGCTCTCGAGGTCATTTTGCATGAACGTATAAGGTTCGTTCTAATTTGATGGACTTGAGAAGATGGGAAGAATTTCAATGTGAATTTTAGCACCATGTCATTCCCATGAAACAATGCTCCCAAGGAGCAATGAGATTAACCATTCTCGTGTGCCTTCCTTTAACGTATGAGGGAATAGACATAGTCGAAAAGTATCAACTGATTTGCCTTGCTGATTGATCACCTTGCAAAGCATCAAGAAGGTTTGAATACGCTCACGAGGATTTTCAGTTGTTTTTCCGGAAAACTTGATGTCCTAATAATTTTGAAACAAGCTAATAACATATGGTTGAATGTGGAAGTCGGCTTGCCCAAAAGGTTGATAAATAATAGGCAATCGCACACAAGCAAGTATGTGATTTAAATAATCTTTAAGAGCTTCTCTTGTTGGATTGGTGGTAATGGGACTTGATTTTGGTTTTTTGTCATTTCTCTTGCTTCTCTCTGTTCTCTTCTTTGTTGCCTAAAGGTTCTTTTGATTTTGGGATCCAATAGTAGGACCTCTAATTTTTCAGAATCTTGCATAAACTGTTAAAAACTAAAAGAGAGATTAAGTATGTAATTAATAGTCCAAAATAAAATTTAAAAAAAATCAAATTCTATATAAACTAATAAACTCAATTTAATACATTATTCCTTGGCAATGATGCCAAAAATTTGTTCATGCAAAATTTGCAAGTATACGAAATCGTTGAAAAGTAATAAATTTAATGAGTTGAAAATATCGTCATGCAGGGAATAATTTTCAATTCAATTGTACTAGTTTTGTATGGAATTCGAATTACGAAAACAAAACAGGAATTGTGATTTGATTTTATGCCAAATTATCTAAGAAAACCGTAAGAAGTGTTTTTGTATCAAATTATGGATGATTGTATTGGATTTCGAATCCATCAATTGCTATCTGTTTCAATTCTTGATTTGTAATCTAATTACATTCATACATTTTTGATAATCGATAAAATTATAATATATAATTTTCTTTACCAAGAAAGGTTAAATATATCATAACCATGACCTGAATATATTTGATAAGTGCATTTAGTGCACTTATTCGAACCATATTACTAAACTTTTATGTCGTCAATTATTAATTTCTGCTTAACTTGTGTTAATTTTCTTTTATTTTGTAAATTGATGGGCTAGAATTTACATTCTAAAATATTGTTGGACATTGGTGCAAATTACAATTTTGACCTTGTTTGGTCTGAATTAAAATCTGATTTTAATCCAAGTCAAAATCAAACAGTCAATATTAATCATATATTTCATGGATTCCACAACTTTTCAATCACACATTTCAAAAACTTTTATTAAATTATACTAAAAATCTAATTTTAATCCCTACCAAACAGCTTCTTAATATGGCAGGAAAGAGATGAATTTATTATCAAACTGGGCTTTGACAGTTAGACTTTGATTGGTACTCAGATTTAATTAGGCTTGGACTTCGTTATATTGGAAGATTTAGAATAGGAAAATTTCATAATTAAGAGATTTGGTTTTACTAATTTCAAATTTAAAAGATTAAGATTAAAATTTCAAATTTCAGAGTTTTTAAATTTTATTTATAAAATAATTAATTAAATATATATTTAATTGATTAAATATATTAAGGTCACAATCCCATATAATTTGGTTGCAGTTTTCATATAATTGGTCACAAATCACAATTTTCATATGTCACAAATTATTTTACGATCACAATTCAAAAATTTTATAGGTCACAATTTATTTATCGATCACAAATCACAAGTATTATAAGCCACAACTTATGAAAGGGTCACAAATTTTCAAATTGTCATTCACGTATTAACAATTTTTTAAGTTACACATTATTTTTAGATCACAATTTATATTTTTCATTGGTCACACATCAACCAATTTAATGGTCACAATCAACAAAACTATTTGTGATCACCACCACTTCACCACTGCCTTCAGTAACACCAACGCCAACACCACTGCAATGACGATGAAGACAACGAACACCACCACCAAATACCACCAGACGGCTGCCTGTATCAACCACCGTTGTCGTCGCCACCACCATCTCCTCAAATCTATTATGTTCTCCACTTGCACCTACCTCAATATACCACAACCACCACCACCATTAAAAAAAACCCAAACACCGCACCATCCCACCCTCAATCACTATACCAACACCACCACCTCCACCTCCACAAACATCATCGTCTACACTACCTTACAATATGTAACAAATAGAAACAAAAAGCGAAAAGGTCGACAATGCTACCACCTCACAAAAAAATACTGGCAAGCACCCCCAAAGCTCTGACAAAGCAGATTAGAGGAACAAACTAACCCAAAACCCCTAAAATCATAACTGATGCACCCACCTCACTGGCGAGCACCCCTAAAGCTTCAACGAACTAGATTTGAGGAAGAGATTGAAAATCCCAAAACCATCGCCTCTCACCCAACCTCCACTCACCGTACCATCACCACCACCATTGTCACCGTACACACCAGCACGACACCATCACAAGCATGTCGTGGTTGTCGCACATCTTGCAATGTTGTTGCATTGTGCTCGATGGTCGCATAGTACCGCTGCAAGAGGAGCAGATCTTTGCGGCGGTTCTACTACGCCACGACGAGTAGAGAAGGAGATGCCGACTACCGTGAGAAAGAGAGAGTTGCACCGTGACGGTAGAAAGAGTTGGACGCTGACTACCGAGAGAGAGAGAGAGAGATGAGAAGGGAAATTAATTATGGATTGTGATGAGTTTTAGTGGTATTAATAATATTAAATATTTGAATTAATATCTGATTTTTGCAATAAAAACTTTTAAATCTAAAATTTGAAATTGTGACTTTAAAATTCTGGTTTTGTGTAATTTCCTCATTCAGAATCCCAAATTAAAAAAACAAATGGGTGGTTGAAATAATCATATATACACACAGAGGAAACTGAAGCAGATGGAAAGATATATTTTACACGCAAATAGACAAATACAGCAGAAGACAACATTGCATAGGAACAAAAAAAGAGGACGGACGGGAAGAAGAAAAATATTCCAGATTTTCATGCAATAATTCCGATCGATCATTGTGCGAAAAATTGGATATTAATCACATTATGTCAGTTTCTGGTGATGTCGTTCCAATTTTATGTGTTTAATTTCGACATTACCCTATGCTAGATTATTTTTGTGTTAGGATTTTCGATGAACATTTTATAATGAGTTTTTAACTCTTGATTTTATTTATTTTTTACATTCAAAGCACGTTTTCGATTATTAAATGATTGGCATGGATCTATATTTTTCTACAATTATATGCACAATATTTGTATGAATATTGTGACTTATTTTACTTTTGAAAGATTGAAAATAAATTAGATATAGTGTCAATTGTCGTAAAGTCCAATAAGAGATAGAAATATATCGTTATACTTTGCATGATCTTTAATATATTTTTATATGTTCGCATCTGTCATAAAAATAGAGTCGGGTCACATGTAAAATATGTTTGATTATACTCGAGAGAGATTGTTAAATAATTTAAAAATATTGATTTTCATAATTGGATCGTGTTGTCAAATTTATAAGGTATGGGGTTAAAGGGGATTGATATAAGTAGATTCCGAATCCTAATACGCTTTTCATCTTCATAATTTTGTAAAACTAGCATTTATTTATAATCTTACATTTATTTTAGTTAAGTTTTGTCTTCCATTTATAAGTAAATTATTTAATTTATATGAAAAATCATGAATTTTAATTGTTTCACTTAATGTTAAGTTAATTTGAATTTGGACTAGTACAAACTCTATAGGAACGATATTTGGACCCAAAAATTCATTTAACTACTTGTTAACGAATCAAGCACCTACGATATTTTAAATAAAAGATATTTTTGTGACACTATTCCTAACTCTATTGTTTATTTGTTTTAAATTCAAGATATATTGGATACACTAAAATTGAACATTATTCTCCGCGAGACGATAACTCACTCTTAATAATTATTACTTGTACAATGAACATGTACACTTGCTGGATTATTTTGCAACAATAACTCAAAGGGGCTACAATTCTTCTAAAAAATAGAAATTTTGATCCAAAACTAAAAATTCGAAGCATAACTTTTTCAGTTGAAAATTGATTTATGAAAATACTTTAACTATATTTCACTCATTTGACCTCCAATTGCTTCCAATTGATCATATGTGATCATCAATTAACATTTTATGATCGGAATCAACTATTGAATATTTACACTTTGGTCCCCGAAATTTGAATTTCTTTCATTTTTCCAGTTTCTTCTCTCATTTTTTTTTTCCAATTCAACCAATTTGCCTCGAGTTTTACCTGACAAAAAAAAAATTAACATCTAATTAAAGTTATAAGTCGTCAGAATTTGTTACAATTAATCTTATTTAATGGCCCAAATAAGTGTATAAAGTACACTTATCAAAGTACTATGTTCGGCTTTCAAGAAATCGGTATTCTCAACACTGATAAAGGAAATAATAGAGAGCTTATACTAGATGCCGGAAAACTAAAATGGGAAAGGATCAATAGAACGGGCTATACGAGATCTTGATTGATTTAACAAAGATTTCGATGGCCATGGAGTTGACTAACCCAAGCAGGCTAACATGTCTTCGGTATATAAACCTTCGATGACCATTGAAGTAGAGTACATATATATCATATCATATAATTTAGGTTAGAATAGTGCATTCATAAGAATATCAGCTACTATTCCGAGCTAACAAGCATGCTTAATACATGTAGAAAAACACTTGGACTTTCTCCTAAGCTAGGCAGTGCGTGTGAGATGCATCGACCGCGATGCCTCCTCATAAGTCGAAGGAAACTTCCCTTGGTTACGTGAATATATCCTCAGAGGCCATATGATGTCGCGTTAAATATCGAAGGTAGCTTCTTGTTTATCTTCAGACATTATGTTAATAGTTTATCTTCAGACATTATGGATTTTGAGTTTCTTGTTTGTCATGGTTATTTGGTATAATATATTGTAAGCTACTAATATATTATGCAAAATATTGTAGAGTGAGGACATATCTATTGATGCTGCTATTAGTCACTTGAAAGCATTTATTTGATTTTTGGAAATATATATAAAATCTTGATTTTAAGATGACAATATTATTACTAAAGAAATTGTTGCACAAATTAAAGTTGAACCTATATTTTTCGAAAAGCGTATTATTAATAGAAATAAACACTTTTATGAAAATGTCAATTATGTGATAACATATTCAGTTGAAGAATCTTTTAAAGTTGATTATTGATTTTATATAGACTATAGTTGATCATTCTCTTTATTCACTTAAATTAGGGTTTGAACAATTTCAAAAATATATTTTTTTTAAATTTTTATTTAATTTAAAAACAATGCTGAAAAGTACAGATGATAATTCTTTGAACTGTTGGTGTGATAAGCTTGAAATTTTTTGAAGTACTACATAAATTCTGATATTATGGGTAACAGTTATTTTCTAAGCTATGAATCGTGAGAAATTGTTTGTCGAAGAGACAAAAAAGGTGATTGAAGTGTTATACTATATTAAAATGATAGATTGTTATTTTTCAAATATGTCGATTGGTTATAGAATATTATTGACTATATCAGTTACAGTTATAGTTACAGTTGCATATGATTGTAATAATATTATTGTTAATTTTTTATCAAAAAATTCTAAAATAATAAATTTAGTTTAGACATTTGAAAGTTTTAGATTATTATTTTTGTAATTTTAACTATTTTTATCTAAGAATTTTTTTATTTATTACTAATATTTTTAAAATTTTTATTGGGTCCCATATTTGAAATTGACATAAAAGAGGCAAATAATTTTTTTATGCCCTACAAACGAATTTTTTGGACAAATATTGTCATCGAAGACAAATGTCAAGAATAATAGAAAATTGATCAGAAGAATGGGAAGAAAAAAGTTGAAGACATAAAAGTGTAAATGAGTAAAGATTGGGAACATTGATTACTATTAAAATGTGATGTAGTTTACAATAATTGTGATGTAATTATAATTGGCCAATTATGAATTATCCTTTATTTTCTTTATTTTACTATGCCCTTTTTTTGGCCTCATTCTTAAATAATACATTTTCTCTAAACTCATTTTGAACACACACACTATAAAATAATTTTACTTGTAAACCTAATTTTTTTCTACTTTTCAACGGTAGTGGCAATTGAGTCAAATAGCTCGTTAGCTCGTGAACTCTACTCAGAAAAGAGGCTCGGGCTCATTTCAAGACGAACTCGAGCACGAGCTGATGATGATGGCTCGGTTGGCAAGCCACACTCACGCTTCTGGCTCATCTACTTCTATTTTTTTTTTTCCTTCTTCCTACAACTACTTGCAACGTTGCAGACAGCTATTTTCAATTTTTTTATATAGGCTCGAGCCTTTGCTCGATGGTTCTGAACCACGAGTTGGCTCAGCTCGGGTTTTCCCCGACCGAGCTATGGGCGGCCCTAGCCGAATAGTCATTTTGTCATCCATAGATATGAATATTTAATTACTGAATTTTATAATACTATGCATTTAGAAAATGACAGTGATTCTCATTGGGAACTAGCCTTTGAAGTGAAAAAAAAAAACACACACACGCACACACACACAAATTGTTTAAATTTTGACCAATCTATCATTTATTCGAATTTAGAAAACATTTTAACTTCTATGTACGAATTAGGTGCAGATATTAGTCGGACACCCTCTGCCCCCACCCCCTTATGCTAATCTTGAAAAAAGACGATGCAAAACTATTAAATTTATTTGAAGATATTAGGGATGAAAGATATGATGCATGAAGTTCTTCTTCTAGTATATCTCATGTGTATAATTCGACATCAGACGCAAGCTCGTCTCTTCTAGAATAAATGTTGAATTAATTGTATATTTTAATAAAAAATTAAGGGGCTTGTAGGTGGCCAAGTTCGGCTCGATCCCACAAGCCCCCAGCTTAGCTTGACCCTTGACAGATGTGTTCGGCTCGACTTGTACAAGCTACAAGCCGAGCTCGTGGCTAGTAGGGTTGAATCGAGCCGAGTCGGCTCTACCCATTGCCACCGGTACTTCTCGACTATACATTTTTCAAAAATCATTATTCCAAACTCTATTTTTACCAAATAATGGAACTTAGATAGAGATGGCAACGGGGCGAGTTCGGGGCAGAGTCCTGCCCCGTCCCGTCCAGCCTTAGACGAAGCGAGGGTGTGGGCGGGGGCGAGGGGTGGGGTCGTGGCGGAGTGGGGTGCGACCCTACCACATTTAATTTTTTCTAATTATTTTTTCAGTTAACTAATTATTTATTTATTTATTTATTTTTGTAATTTTTAATTAATTTTTTTATTCTTCACAGTGCGGAGCGGGGAACTCAGACAAGGGCTATATATCTTTCTTAATTTTAATAGAGGTTAAATGCATTGCAGATCAGTTAAACTTTGAAGTGAGTTTCATTTGAGCTACTCATTTTTAATTTGATATAATTAAGTCACTCAACGTCATTTTTCTTACATATCTTGTCACTCATCTTCAATTTAGTACAATTTGATCATCTAACTTCAATCTTCTTGCAAACCTAATCACTCTGTCCACTACAGTAAGTTTACTTAATGTCATATACCTAAACACTAAAAATAATTGATAGATGACGTGTAAAAACGTACTTTTAATTTATTATTTTTTAAAAATATTTTATTTAACACGAGTGATATGTGTTGTTGAGTGACGTAGACATAAAAGTTAATCATCTATCAATTTTAACGTCTAATTTGCGATTACATCAATTAAACTGATGAGGTGACCTGGTTATGCTAAGGGGTTGTTTGAGCTCTATTTTTTTTTTTTTTTTTTAAATTCATTTTCTCAAAACTTATTTTCAAATGCACATTCTCTAATAAAATGATATTACACGTAAATCGAAAAAGATTTCTTAATTTTTAACTACACTTTCTCTACAAAATATTATTCAAAAATGCATTTTTTTTTTCTCTCAAAATGTGATTCAAACCAGGGCTAAATTGAAAATGAGTAACATTTTCATGAAAATTGGAATTGAACGATTTAATTGTAAGAAATTGAAGATGAGGGATGTGGACGCAACGTCAGTCAAAGGCGGATGAGCTGCGGTGCATTTAACCCATTCATTTTTTTGGTATGCCATGGAAAATGCTGTACACCCAATGAAGGCGAACTGAAATGGAGTCACTAACATCATCTGCCCTCTCGAATTGGGTGGTTCCCAGTTCATCTCAACCCTTCCTCAGATCTTCAAACTGCTTTTTCCGAACGCCGTTTAATTGTAAAAACACCGAATTCCCTTTTCTTCTCCTTAAAACCACAAATCTTTATCCACTTAAATTTTCCACAGTATATACCAGAGCTACCCTTGATGAGAAGAACCAAAATTCGACTGCCCCAGTTCTTGTTCAAGAAGAACAAGAAAAAAAACAACCCAATAAGGTATTTAGTCATTATCTTCAAATAACATATAATTATCTTGACATTGCTTTCTAATTTTCTTGACTCCACTACCCTTGATGTTTATCTAAGCTCGAAGTGAATTCAAGTTAATTTTTAATTAAATTTATGATTTTGTTGACTACTTAACTTATTTGGTTATTTTGACATTAACTGAACTGCTACATTAAAAATTAAGTATTTCCAGCTTTAAGAAAAACTTGCTTATTTACTTATAAGTGAAATTATAATTAAATTTTTTAAGCTTATTCAAGGATGAACTAGATAATCTCTGAATTGGGAGCTATTTTCTTCTGTGATTTGTGTTTAGGAAGTTGAAGAGAGTGTGAAATTGCTTAAGAATGCAGCCAAGACGAGAAAAGTTCCAGCAGAGGAAATTCTATCTGCTTTTTCTGTGATTGAGAAGGCAAAACTTGATCCGTCGGGTTTTTTTGAAACTCTTGGAGGATCCCACTCACCTGGAAGAACTTGGATGCTTATATTTACCGCTAAGGTTATTATTTAATATTTCGTCTAATTTCTCTGTGGTTCCCCCTTTTTGGATGCTTATATGTGTGTTTTGGCAGAAACAATTGGAAGGCGGTAGATATTTCCCAATTACGGCCGTTCAAAGGTTCGATGCTGCAGTAAGACTCCTCATGCCTCTACCCACTTATATTCTTTCCAATGCTATGACATTTCTGTTGATATAGAAGCATGAATTGAAAGAAAAATGTTGGACAGAAGAAACCAACTTTTGAAAGTATAATTCTTATCAATATCTCTATACTACAACTTGACTTTTGTGTTGTATTGTATATGTGTTTATTTGAACTGAAATTTATTATCATGGTAATTTCAACAATGTCACTCCATGAAGTGCCTTTTATTTACATTGTTGAACTGAATCTGTTTGCATTCAATGGATTTTATCCAAGGGTCTGGAAATTATTTTTTGAGCTGTTATCTGAATTATTTCAACTGAGACATATTTTTGGGGAGATGGAAGAAAGAAATTAGCTTTCTATGCATTGTACTTTAAGGCGCACATAATGAATTGGAGGGAAAGCATAGAAACGAGAAAATATTATACAGAAAACATGTGAAACTGGATAATACAAGTAAAGATTCTGGGAAATTTTTGTTAACCACTCATTATGTGCCTTTCTGTTCATGTTATACTATGTTTTCATTAATCATTATATTTCTATACAAGTTTCCTCTTGTTAGGAGAGAAAATGAAAATTCCAGAACCTAGCTATGTTAAGCTATGTAACTATTGTAGTAGCTCAACGTATGTATTCAATGTCCCCCTTATCCATATCTAGCTAATTTATATTTGTTGTAAACAAAATTCAAATGAATAAGTGCTGTCCGCCGGTTTGTAAGGTTTTAGATGACTTGGGTTAACAATTGTAGCTCCCCAAAGCTACAATACTTAAGTTTTGATGCAACTTTTTATTTGATTTTGTAGGGTAAGAGGATTGAAAATGGAGTTTACTTGGGCCCTCTAGGATCTTTGACTTTTGAAGGCAGGCTTTCATGGAAAAATAGAATACTTGCATTCATTTTTGAGCGGATTTGGGTAAAAATTGGTCCGTTTAACCCATTTGATATTAGTATCAAAGGAAAAGATGAACGAGAGCCAAGCAACAAAGATCCATTTTTCATCTGGTTTTATGTTGATGAGGAGATAGCTATTGCTCGAGGCAGAAGTGGAGGGACTGCTTTTTGGGTCCGTTGTCAACGAGCCACCTGATTTTAATTCATTGTCCGCTTGGTTTATACTTCTCTATGTATGCCTATACAGATAAACTTGCTATGATACATAAATTATTCATTAAATGTACAACTTCAATCCAAATGAGATGTATAAGCACGTAAAAGGATCACACTTGTCAATTTTACACCTTTATTCTTTTATCATTTGCTTATTTTCTTCTTCAGTATTTGCCATACGATAACCAATCGAAATTTCAGGCATCTCAGTTTGTGAAGCTGTTTGATCAAGTTGACTAGAATAACGAAATGTAGGATGGAAAATGATTTAGGACTTTATCTGGCTATGTTGAAGATTAGCATGCGGTTTCAGGAATATTCTTTCAATTGGATTTGTAAAACTTGAAGCTGTGACTCTTGAAGTCGCTTAAAATGTAAGTTTTCAGGGTACAGTCTTGTTACCGCATCTATGCTCCGTCTTGTTCTTTCAAACGATACAGTGATTGAGAAAATCGATCATTTTTGGGTTTTCTAGGTTGAAACGTGTTTCAGATATCTTGATATTTCTCCTCTACTTTCAAGTGAAGGATCTTATGTCTTTTATGCTATGCAAAATTAGAGCAACATTTCAAAATTTCAGTTGCTGTTTTTCATTATTCCTTTTGAGTGTTGCCAGTCCACAATCTTTATTATATGCTATAAAAACTTGGTATCTTGAGGCTTGGATTAACAATTTCAGGTGAATTTACATATCACATTAGATAACTTGAATATAGTTATTCACATGTTTTATAGTTAAAACTATTTACCTTAAAGAATGCGTATAGTGTAGAATTCTTGGTAATGCTCCAGAGGAAAAGAGAGGAAAAATACTGAAAACTTTAGCTAACAGATATAGGAAAGGATACATATCATAGTATAACAACATAAAAGACAGTTGTGCAATCTTTGAGGCATTAACTATCAAATTATGAATGTGATATTATCTTCTGCTGTGTACAAGTGTTGGGATCATGATTTGTTGGCAGATAAGGAGCGCAAGTAGTCGAGGCCACCTTGGAAATAGTTGACAACATTTTCTAACGGAGGCAAGCTTTCACGGATTGCAGTAACTCGGATAAAGTTCTGAGTCCATTCGCTCAGTGAAGGGAACTTCTCGGGAACAAGCAGTTTCATTCCTCCAACCTCTTCCATGGCATTGAGCCATAGAGATGTCCATCCGATGACTAGATCCAGGTATCCTATTTGCTCTCCCCCAAAATACTTCTTCCCTTCTATCTGTTTCTCCAAATGTTCAAATATTTCTTGTGCAGTGTCAATGGCCTTCTTCTTATTTTCTCCTTCCGACTTCACAGCTTCCCATGCGCTAAGAGCACACTGTACTTGGCGAAAACGGTTAGTATATGTACTTGATGTGAAGAAACCCCATATCCAAAACGTTTAGTATATGTACCTCAAGGAAATGTGTACAAGGATTCAAATTTTATATTGGCCGTCAACCTATAGCATTACTTGTGTTTGGAACTTGCTATAACGAAAATAGATGAAGTTTTTTTAATCAGCACACACTTTTGTCTTGTGTTGATTTGAATGAGTTATGTCGAGATATTCATTCCTTCATACAACTACTTGCTTCTCATATTGACGAATTAGAAGAGATGTCAATCACCAAGCGTATTGGGAAACAACTATTAGTGGATAATGGATTGGAGATTCAGTGGTGTAATGTTAAGAGGTTCAGGGGTATGCTGGGATTTGTGAAGAGTAGCACCTTACCATGTTCATGACCAATTGGATCCTGACGTCAAGTACTAGTAGGAACAAAGGAAACATATATATATAAGCAACACCATATATTTTTTTCTTTTTTTAATTCAAAAGTTTCTACTAGTAGTATTTGATTTTGCAGATTCACCTTGAAACAATAGTATTATCTGAGGCATCACTGATCAGAGAATTAACAGATACTGAAATGATGTAAAAGAAACTAGAAAGTGCATGCCTAAAATGCTAAAAATATTACTTTAGTTAAGTGTCTACCTTCTCATCAACAAACTTCGCCCAGAAACGTGCCATCGCTCGTTCATAAGAATCTTCAGGCAATAACGGGGTATGTTTCCACGTCTCGTCAATGTATTCGAGGATGACAAGTGATTCAACCACCGGCTTGTCATTGTGCACAGGGACTTTCTTGTAGACGGGATTCATCTTTAGAAGGAGAGGACTCTTGTTAAACAAGTCTTCTTCAATGAATTCATACTCTACCTCCTTAAGTTTCAGAGCCCATATAATCCTGGCACAGGGAAAGCTTGATCGAGTGCCAAGCAACTTCACTTCACTCATTCTAGTATTGATCTGCAGAATCTGTACTTGTTTGTCAGATGTGGTCGAACTGAGCCTCTAACCTTGAATCCTCTTAGCAAAGCTGATGGGTCTATTTCAGAAGTTCCATATTTTGACTTATTCATAAAGTCAGGGTCGTACCTGTGTTTCGCGAGGCCTGAGGTGAAATTCAAAATTTGGGCCCCTAAGTCAGACAATCCCGATATACATTAAGTTCATGTGGCAGCCGAACATCCGTGGGTGGATACGTTGGCCAATATCTGTAGCCAATTGATCATACACATTTTATTCCTTAGAGAATACTGTAACGGGAGTAAAAATATCGAAACTTGAAAGCACTACAAAGTAATGAAAGATGGCCACCTACCCTGTCATTAAGACATGGACGCTCATCTCGATTCCTAATGGTAGTTTTGTCCGAGCTTAGACATTTGTTGGTAGAGCAAATAACTAAACACAAAACAAATTACATGCTTCACATGCTCAGCCATAATAAATAATACACACCTTGAACATTCCTTCAAGTTTATTTGAATACATGGCTCGATTCCCCTATAATTTGAGACAACACAAAAGTAGCAGTAATACTAAATACAAGGTAATTACAATTAAAATTTGGGGTTTAAGGTTTTGGTTGGGAAGCTTGAAGGCAATAAATCCAGTGCCCACCATGGCCGGCAGACCAATTGCCAATCCAACAATGCCCTGCTAGTACATTTAATATCACTAAATAAACTTTCTTCCAAATATATGTCTAGCTGAAAAATGCATACTACATAGAATTTGGCAAAGTAAAACCTGCTTCCTTTAGTCTATTTACAAGTAACAAATGCACACCATATCACATTAGCGGTGCATCTGTTTCCATATTCTCGAGGAGATTTTACTGCCTTCCATTTGGAATCACACGCAAAATGTTATTGTCTTGCATAACTAATAATTACCTGCTCGCAAAGAGGAGTATTGAAAACTCGCTGTTTGCCAAATCGATCGGATAATCCCGTTGTGCAATGAAAAACTCCACCAAAACCAACATCTTCTCCAAATACATAAGCACTAAAGAAACATTATACAAAATAAGCAAAGGAACAAGTTGACCGCAGGTCGATCCAGCAATTTGAAATTACTGAGTTAAACTAACGAGGCTTGCCTTTCTGGAGTTCTATATATTCCACATAATAGAAATAAAAATAAAAACAAAAACAAAGAATCCACTGATTAAGCTGAATAGGGCTTTTTAAATTTTAATTCTTTACCAACATAGAACTCCAGTGGAAGTGAAAATTTCATCTATATCAGCTCGAAAACAAATACATAAAAATAAATCCGTATTGTGCACAATTACAAGAGACGGGACGGCGTACCGCGAGTCAGTTTCTAAGGCAATGTGAACATCCCTTGAACATGCCTTCAAGTTCTCTCTGTATGGCAGGGACTCCCTTCCAATTTCCACTGTCGTTTTTGAATTTCTTCCGTCTCGACTATGGACTCGTCTCTCAACTGGAGGTAAGTGAAGGAACGGCCTGAACTGAAGGCTGAACCTAAGGGCTTAGGTTTAAAAAACAAAAGCCCTAAAAATATGGGCCCCTAAAACATCTGGGCCTGAGGCGGTGGCCTCTTGGGCCTCCCCTCAGGTCCGGCTCTGCATAAAGTTGATCAGTTGAAAATTCAATTACATGTCTGTTTCATGGAAAATTCAACAGTCTTGTTGTAACATGATAATTGGTATTTGATTTGGGTAAATTTTGTCTGCGTTCACTGAGTTTCAACAAAATATCAATTGGCTTGCTGAAATTTCCTCTTATTTTAATCACAATTGGGTCAAACTTCAATGTACTTCCGAATATCACAACGGTGCACCTAATTATAATGAAGCTCAAACATGTGCTTAGTTGGCAGCCAAATCATAATTGGTCTCAATACCATCTCTAGTAGCACTCTAGAAACGAAAAAGTTAATATGAGAGTTACCATATTAAAAGATGTCTTCCGATTAAAGGATGTGTTCTTTGTTTAACACTTTTACGATGTGATGTAATGATTACGTCGAAGATTCATTGTGCGCTATATACCATATTAGTAAGGGAAACCATACATTTCATTTTGTTGCATATTTTATCTAAATATTTTATTTGTGTTATCCACAATACCAAGTCTTTCAAATATTCGCACCCGAAATCCAAATGGATGGAAATCATTAATTCATCCATTAGTTGACTTAGGATCCGTTTGATTGCATGGTGGACAATGAGTGAAAAGAAAATATTTTACTGGGAAAAGATTTTTCTAGAAATTATTTTATTGGGAATTGTAATTAATTGTGTTTGATTGGTATAATTTTTCATGGAAAATGTTGAAAGTTTGTTATCTGTTTGGCTTCTTTTTTTTATGAAAATTGTCCATTAAAATGATAATGTTTTCTACTATTAGGTCTAGAATTTGTTCCAATTATCAAAAATAAAAAAATTGAAAAAACATAATCATACCAAATATCATTCGTTTAGCTTTGTTTTGCATGAAAATTGTCAATAAAATTGATTTTTTTTTACCATTGTGTCTAGAATTTCTTCCAATTGCCAAATAAATAAATAAAACCTGAAAAATATTTTCCCACCAAAATATCAAAAATTTATTTTTATCAAAAAGGTGGAAAATTGAAAAAGTTGAAAAATATTTTTCCTGGAAAATTTCATCAATCAAACACTACAAAAATTTTCATTTTCCATGAAAAATCCAACATATCAAACGGAGCCTTAGAATCAACATTTTGACCAAGTTTTGACTAAGTTTTAAAGGGTAAGATTTTTATATTAAAGAATTAAAATAATTAAATTAAAAAACCAAAAAGAAAAAGAAAAGAATTTGAAAATATCTTCTTCTTCCCTACCGGCCTACCCCCATCCCATCCCATCCCGCGTCGAAGAAGCCAAACCAACGTCAACCCACCCAACCACGTCGATCGTTAACATCCTCCACTCTCAAATCCGTCGACGACCATATCCAAACCACCTCACCTCACCGCAACCTCCACCAAAGCCACTGCAAACAATTCATATTGTTGCCCACCTACCCAAATCCAAACCCAAATCAAAACCCACAACCACCACCACCGCACAACTCCACCGTTTTTAAGAATTTGAGCAATAAATCAGCAAATCACAACCGCCTACCATAGCCTCAAATTTCATGTATAATCCACGGTGGCTCTAGTCAAATTTGAGTATGGATTTCACAACTTCACCCTTTTTGAATAGTTGGAATAATATCACAATTCTTTTTTCTTTCAACATAAAATTGAGTGAATAACAAAGGAACTAATGGAGAAATTATTAGGTAATCAATTTGAATAGTTGGAATATGGATAGAGATTACTGAGAGGCCTATAAATCGGCTGCTGCAGTTGAAATAAAACCAATCCAACTATTGTCAATTGCAAAATCTTGGAATTGTCATCGAAAGAGAGGCAAGTAATGTTGAAGTGTAGGTCGGGGTGGCGATGGCCGTGGGAGGTAGCAAGTGTTGGGGTGAGTGGCAGTTATGGTTCCGGTTATCAGTTTTGGTTTTTGGGGGTGGGTGTGTGTAGGGTATGTGGAGAAGATGAAGTGTATTTTAGGTTTTTTATTTTAATTATTTTTTATAGAATATATAATTTTACCCTTTAAAATTCAGTCGAAATGTTGACTCTATGTCAACTAATGGCTTTCATCCATTTGGATTTCAGGTGCGAGTTTTTGAAATGTTTAATACCGTGGATAATACAAATAAAATGTTTGGGTAAAATCTGCAATAAAATGAAAATATTTGGTATCGTAGGTGCAATTTTTCCTTTTAATAATAATAATAAATTCAAGCACTTTTATCGATAATAATAATAATAAATTCAAGAACTTTTATCGATTTAGGACAGAGTATTGAAATTTAAAATTAAATCAGCGGTCTCATCAAAATTAAGCCCCTGTTTAAAACCCATTTTGAGAGATAGAAATTTTGGAATAGTGATTGATGTGAGAATGTGTGGTGGAAGTAATGAAAAGTTTTTGATTTGTGTGTAATATTATTTTATTTGGAGAATGTGTGGTTGAAATGAAGAATGAGAAAGAGAAATTAATGGGTGTCAAACAAGGGCTAAATTGAAGTTTAATGATTCAATTGAGATAAATTAAATTAAGTGAACTAATTGAAATTTCACTTAAAGTTTAGTGATTGGAGATGAAATTTACCTTGAAAGGCGACAAGAAGAAGAAGTGTCTATAATGTACTTGTAAGAGTGTGGTTGTGTTTAAGAATTAAAATTAGATACAGAGACGTCAAGAAATTACACTTGCCTCTAAGCCCCTTTTGACAATCATTATTTTAAAATTTTATTTTTTATATATTCATTTTCAAATATAAATTTATATAATAAAATATTCTGAACATAAATCAAAACTTTTCATACTTTTTAACCATTCATAATCCAGTAGAAAATCGCTATTTAAAACTCCATTTTACCCACACTATTAGAAGCTTACATTACTGATTTAGTCCCTTCTCCTGACGTCATATTTGAAGTTAATAAAATACATTCAAAAAATAAAAATCTTGAAAAATAAAATTTAAAATGCTAAAAAATTAAATTTTAAAAAATCTAAAAAAAATAAATATTCTGAAAAATATAATTATAAGAAACTTTAGAAAAATAAATATTTTTAAAAAATAAACTATAAATGTAACTCAAACTCTCAATGATTATTTACATAAAAGTTTAAAATTTATTAAAAAATAAAAATAATTCAAACTCTCAATGATTATTTATGTGAAAATGGATACAAATAATATATTCTTAGTTCGCATCACTAATTTTTATTTTCTATGTTTTGCCAACTCAATTTATCATTTATTTTTATTTTACTTTTACAGCAAGAAAAAAATGTATATAAGATTCATCGACTTTAAAATGTATACATTATTTAATAATATATTCAAATAGAATTGTTCTATTTCATTGAATTATCAAATTTCAAGGATTAAAATATCATAAAACAATTTTCAAAATTTCAAACAAAATGCATTTTATAGTTTTCTATTTTGGGAAATAGTTTTTCAAAATGACAAATCCAACACGTTTTTAAACAAACCTCAAAACAGAAAAATTTAAAGTGAACTCAATACTCAAACGCAAACCAAAATGGCCCTAAGATTTTTTCATAACATGAATGATATTACTTTGGACACTTGAGTCAAAAGAAAAAAATAAACAAAACAAAATGCAACTAAGAAAAGAATACAGAACCCAATGAAATGATGTTAGACAGCTTAAGCAACATGCACATGAAATCAGAGTACTTGTCAAGGAGAGGCAGAAGTGTGGACACTCACTGAGTACAAAGAAATGCCTTACAAAAGTAATGTTTCAAGTGGAAATAAACCGTGTAAGTGAATGCTTCTATCCCCATAAGAACTAATCATTCACAAATTCAAAAACATCAAACCAAGTCACATGAAACTAATGAAGATAGAGCTACTGAAACATGGTAGATATTCGAAACAAAAAAAAGGTGAACCTAGAATGACATAACAATTACATAACCTTAGGGTAAAGCTAACTCAAAAAGTATGTTCCAAACACCCACTGGACCCTTAATTTTAGCCTTGAAAAAAGCCCACCCAACTACCCAAGCCCAAGTCTTTTAACATTTAGAAAAAATGGCCCACAAATTGCAATTCTCAAACCCTGAGAACTGAGAAGCGTACTCGTTCCCTTCCCCCCAATTCTCAAACCCTGCGAACTCATTAGGCGTCGGTGGGATTCTAGCTTCCAATAACCAATTTAACATATTTTGAAAGATGAAGAAGAAGAATGGATTGAAGATTTGAAGAAAGTTTTGTAAGTTGAATCAATTTCGAAATGAATTCGTTATCCACGCTACCTCGCTTCTTGCATACATCTCGCCTTTCAAGTTTCCATTCCTCTGATTTAAAGGTGCCCACCAGGTGTTCGATTTTTGCTTGATAAATAATGAGATGATTTGGACTTTGATTTCTTTCTTTTTATTTAAATCTTAGCTATCTTTGCTGATGGTATATAGCTAATAAGAAATACTAGAAACTATAGATTGATTTGATGCAAAGAAAAGAAACCTACATTATTAGGTATGAAAATCAGGTGCGAGAATCATATTTTCTTTCAGTGAGAAAAAGGTAACATAAGAACATAGATTATAAGTGACAGTATTCATCTTATCTTTAGGAACTGCACTGGTATATGACAATAACAATAGGAGCCTCTACCTTTTATGGTGCATCAGTACTTGCTTGTTCAATGGTGGCAACCTGCGCTATTACACCTGCACATACCAATAAACTAAAAATAATAGCAATACCGAGAGGCAAAGGAGCTAGCCGCAATAAAATCAAATTGTGTCATATTAAACTAATGAAAGTCTGTTAAATCTATGACTTGAAAGAAACTTTGACATTTCACTGTTGTTATATTTATGCAAGCTTTGTTTGATTTGTAGAAAGATATGTTGAGATATTTTAAACGAATATCTCAAATTTTTATTGAAGAAAATGTCAAGGCAAAAGAAACAAGTGTTGATGATGCTACTGTTGGAGAAGATGAGGACGCAAATGAAGCAAGTATTGATGAAACTAATTTTCAAGAAAATGGTGAGGTAAAGAAAGCAAGTATTGAACATATTGATATTGCACAACTACTCATAGATCCCGGTTTAAGAACTCCAATAATAGATTACAATGTTAATCTTCAAGATCAAATAAGAAAATCATACTAACAGAGAGGTGCATGTCAACCTTGGTGTCATGTGTTTCCACGTAAAAAATTAAGGTGATTCATTCTTGCTTGGTTCAATGAATATGGTGATTGATTAGAATATAGTATAAATAAAAATGTTGCATTTTGCTTATATTCAGAGGCGGACCTCTTAAGTTGCCCCTACTAGACCCTTAATTTTTAGCCTTGAAAAAAGCCCACCCAACTACCCAAACCCAAATCTTTTAACATTTAGAAAAATTGGCCACAAATTGAAATTCTCAAACCCTGAGAACTGAGAAGCGTACTCGTTCCTTGCATCCCCCCCCCCCCCCAAATTCTCTTTCCTAGCAAACTCCTTCCCTTCCCTTCCTTTCCCCCCAATTCTCAAACCCTGCGAACTCATTAAGTGATGGTGGGATTCCAAATTCCAATAATCAATTTATCATATTTTGAAAGATGAAGAAAAAGAACAGATTGAAGATTTGAAAAAAAATTTGTAAGTTGAATCAATTTCGAAATGAATTCTAAGTATTATCCTAAAAAAATTTCAAAAGTACAACTCATGGCGCTTGATGATCAGTTTCAAAACTATATTGTTGATATGTGCTCTAACAAGGAGTTTGGAGAATTGAAGGGACTTAGTGAACTTTCATTGAAGAAAGAAATAAAGTGTATATGTTAGTTTACATTCTTGTGACTTTAAGATTGACTCTTCTGGTTGCTACTGCTATATTTGAAAGAGTATTTTCTACTATGAATATTATGTAGAATCGATTGCGTAATCAGATTGGAAACCAATGGATGAATGATAGCTTAGTTGTGTATGTTGAAAAAGATGTATTTAATTAAATTAATAATGAGATTATTATACGACGTTTTTAAAGTATGAGAAATCGTAATAAACAATTGTAAAAAAATTATTACATTTTGAATATTATCTTTATTGTCTAATTTGAAATCATTTTTAAGTAATTTTGTACCCCACCCCCACACCCACTATAATCATGGGTCTGCCCCTAGTTCCAAATGACTAATCTAGAAAGCAACAAACAGAGTTTTGCAAAACCAATTGTAAATTAGAATGAAATAACAAGAGGAAATTACAAAATATGCCCACTTTTCAATAATTATTTGCAAAAGTGTCCAAAATTTCTTCAATATCCATTTTACTATAATATAAACCAAAATGTCCTCATTAACAATTTTAAATTCCACAATGAAGACATAATTATTTATATAATTAAAAAGTAACATGTCAATCATACATTAAATGCTCACTTCTCCCTATAAGTAGGTAAATAAAATATTTATGAAATGTAGAGAAATTTCATGTTTAGAACGAAATCTCGTTCTAAACAAATGAAGTGTCAAGATAAACATAACTCAAATGTCAATAACAACTTTTAAAATGTCGAGAATAGCATAAATGTCAAGAATAACAACTATTAAACACAATTTATCAACGAAAATAAGATTTCAAAAAAAAAAAAAAAGCTTCCTTCTACTGAGAATTGTGGAAAGTCTAATCAACTGTAAATTTGGATGAGATTAAATTTTTCGAAATAAAATTATATGATTTTCTTATGAATTGGAAGCATATAATTATTTTATTTTAGTGTTAATGGTTTTTCTAGTTCATCTTCTTCACTTTTTCCCAAAATTCTTGGTCAATACCTAACACTTGTTTGATCCTCATTATTTCCAAAATATTTTTTTGTCTCTCATTTGCAACCACACATTTTCCATCAATCTACTATTTCAAAATGCGTTTTTCAATAGAAATGAGGCACAAACAGGCTGCTAATAAATAATAAAAGCAAATGAATTCATTAGGTATTGACTAGCATTAATATGGCTTCTCATGAAAGCTATTTGTTCTTCTCGAAATTCGTGACAAATTAAAAAAAAATTTGTTTCGTTTTTCATTGAGGGTATAATAGACAATTTGATACTAAATTTGGTCAATTTTATAAGAATTATCAAAATTAAACACTTTTCAATAAACAAGCAGGAAATTGGCCATTTTTTTAAATTCCCCGGATAACAATTACATGTCCATAGAGTGAAGCAAACTGGAAAAGCGTATTTGGGCCGATAGCTAATCTGTCTCATATCATGTCCCTGATAAAGAAGAATAAGTGGGATTTGGTTAAAAAGCCTAGTCAACAATGATATTTGGTAAAATAGACCATCTCAATACTTTTTGGTTAACTAGCCTTTATTTTATCTCATTATGTGTTAAAAGTCTTAAACACCCTTCATTTGAAATATCTAAAATATCCAATTTGAAACAAAAATTTACCAAATCCCCCAAACATAAATCCCCATTTTTATTCTACTTTTTTCATACGAAATTTAAAACCAGCAGTAAAATGGCATACTACCGTTTTAAACGTCTGAATGTCGTTTTAACTAATTTTATGTTCGTATCAATTTATGTTTTCTCGTATCGACATAAAAATGAATGAAAACAAGTTATAACAATATTTTAAGTGAAATCGAGAATCCCTAATCCAAAACGGCATGTTGTATTTATAAACGGTTTGGTGACATTTTAACTAACGTATATAATTTTTCACTACATTTTATAGTGAAATTGAGACCCTATAATCTAAAATGACATGATGCCGTTTTAAATGATTATGTGTCGTTTCAACTAATTTTGTATCAATTTCACTTTATTCACTCGTATGCACATTAAAATGAAACAGTGGAAGTTTTCCAAGTCTGGTCGACTTATTTTGTAGTCAAATCAAGGCCCCGCCATGCAGAACAACATGATGTCGTTAAAAAAGTAAATAATTTCAATTTCAATTATGAGATAAGATACTCAATAAATTAGATTGTTTAACTTATATAAATCTTACATGATGTTCTAATATATGATTGACTCATTTTGGAGTGAAATCGAGACCCTATAATTTAAAATGATAAGCTGCTGTTTTAAACGATTGGGTGTCATTTCAACTAATTTCGTATCCGCTTTACTTTATTTTCACTTGTATGAACATGTAAATGAACGAATGGAAGTTTTCATTATTTTTGGACCCATTTATCGACATAAAGTTCACTCGATAATAACCAACACCACTGTTCCATGAGTAAGTTGTGTTGATACCGACCTCCGAGGTCACTTAGTTCGGATTAATGTATCCAATGAAGGGATGATAATGCGAGCTCGGATGTGTAAGTTCAGCTCGGATCTCGAGAGACTTATCCAAGAAGTTTGTGTAGTCCTTCAAGGCGGAATAGTGAATAATGATTGAGAATCACTGACAGAATATACAAGCTACCAATCAGATAGATGCATGTGTAAAGATCTCATGTCAGATCCCACATTATCCTCCAATCAAAAATATTAGTTTCTCTCCCTAAGTAATGTATTAATTGCTGGAGACCACTTGTATCAATAACTCATGATCAACTGAGAGATTTGAGGTCAACCACCAATCCTGTTGCGCCAACATATGAACTCATTCAGCTTAGTATCAGGATTGACAAGACAGGGGTACTACATGCATGCATATGTCTCCTATATAAAGTCATTGAAGTAAAAAAAAAAGGTTGGGGGGAGGGGGATTCTAAGAAAAAAATACAAATTTCTTACACTTCTCTCATATTTCAAATATCATCTATAATTAGAGAAAAAGATTATTGTACTAACCATCTTGCAACCCTTTTGATTAATATCCACTTGAATTTGTGTTCGTTCTTTAAGTTGGCTTGAATTTTGTCTATACATTTTTCAACGTCAACAAGTTGTATTAGACTTAACTACGAAATAAAGTAAATAAAACAAGTATGGTATAGAAAACATAGCATGTGCAATCGTTCAATATATATAACTTATTTATGATATTCTAAATAATATTTTTACTAATTTCTAAGAAACATCGAGAATACGTGACCCAAAACGGCATGTAGTCATTTTAAACGTACGTATATCATTTTTGCTAATTTCGTGTTCGTTTCGCTCCATTCTCACTCGTTTTCACATGAAAGTGTAAGAATGAAAGTTTTAACTAGATTTAGATATCACCGTTCACAAAAAGTTCAAACTATAGTGAGTCACATCATACGTCCGTTTGAAGATTACACTACACTTGACAACCAAAGAAAATGTATACAAAACATAGCATGTGCAATCGTTTAATATGTACAACTTATCCACGATGTTCCAAACATTATTTTACTAGTTTCGAAGAAAAATCGAGAGCTCGTGATCCAAAATGGCATGTAGTCATTTTAAACGTATGTATACCATTTTTGCTAATTTCGTGTTCGCTTCACTTCATCCTCGCTCGTTTTCACATGAAATTGTAAGAACGAAAGTTTTAACTAGTTTAGACATCACAGTCCACACAAAGTTCAAATTACAATGGCAAGTTTGATAGTCAAAACATAGCACGTGTAGTCATTCAATGTGTATAAGTCGTGTATGATGTTTCAAACACCGTTTTACTAGTTTTGGAGTGAAATCGATACCCCGTGATCCCAAACGGCATCTTATCATTTTAAATGGAGTGTTGTCGTTTAGGGTTTAGGTTTTAGGGTTTAGGGTTTAGAGTTTAGATTTTATGGTATATGGCAAAAGAGAAAAACATGTGATTATTCCACATGCATTTTTAAACGACTAAGTATCGTTTTAACAAATTTTGTATTCGTTTCACTTTATGTTCACTTATACTCATATAAAAGTTAAACGAATTCAGATTCTTGCCATATTTGAACAACAAGTTAGATACAAAGTTCATCCGATAATAACCAACACTATGTAATTGCACTACACTTGACAATAAAGAAAACGTAAGTAGCAAATATGGTATCCAAAACATAGCACGTGTAGTCGTTCAATGTTTACGAGTCATATATGATGTTTCAAACACAATTTTACTAGTTTTTGAGTGAAATCAATACCCAGTGACCCAAAAAGGCATCTAGTCGCTTTAAATGTATAGATGACGTTTTTACTCATTTAGTATTTGTTTCAGTTCATTCACGACTGTAACCACGTGAAAGTTTATGGATGAAAGTTTTAACTACATTTCGACGTTACGGTTGACACATTTATTCAAACTATTCAAACTATAGTAAGTCACTCCATAATCCGATAGTAAACTACACTACGCTTAACAATAAAGAAAAACGAAAATAGTAAGTATGGTATCCAATACACAACACGTGTAGTCGTTCAATGTATACGAGTCATATATGATGTTTCAAACACATTTTTACTAGTTTCGGAGTGAAATCGATACACCGTGACCCAAAACGGCATCTGGTCATTTTAAATGTATAGACGGCGTTTTTACTCATTTAGTATTTGTTTCGGTTCATTCACGCCCGTAAGATACTCAATAAAGTAGTTAATTCAACATGTACAAGTTTACTAAGATATTTCAAACTACGATCCACTAGTTTTTGGGTGAAATCGAGACATCGTGACCCAAAACGACATATAATTGTTTTAAACGTATGGTTGACATTTCTACTCATTTAATGTCTGCTTCAATTCAACAACATTGTTCCATGAGTAAACTATACTATTCTTCATATGAATAAATGTAAATATCCTAAATTTCATTATGTTTCAATTATAGATAAGATATTCAATGTTTATTTAATTTATATAAGTCTTTTAAGATGTTCAAAAATATGATCGAACAATTTTAAAGTGAAATTGAGACTCTGTGACCCAAAATGACATGCTGACATTGTAAATGGCTAGTTGTCATTTCAACTAATTTTGTATTCATTTCACTTTATATTCACTTATATTTATATAAAAATTAACAAATTCAAGTTTTTATTATATATGAACGACGAGTCAGATACAAAGTTCTTCCGATGGTGACCAACAATATTGTTCTGTAAGTAACTTACACTCTACTTCACTACGAATAAAGGTAAGTAATACAAATTTCATTATATTCTCAACAAATTAGTTAATTCAACATGTACAAATCTTCTAAGATATTTCAAACTACGATCGGCTAGTTTTTGAATGAAATTGCACCCTACAACCTAAAATGGAATCTGATTGTTTTAAATGTATGGTTGATGTTTTTACTCATTTAGTGTTCAGTTCTATTCATTCACGTTTGTTATAGATGGATGGATGTTAATTGTTGAATTTAATTTTGAAATTGTGATGATTATTTTATAAATTTTGATATCTATTTTTATAAGATTTTTGGTAACTATAACAGCATCACTGTTTGTGCAAACCAAAATGGCATATGACCGTTTTAAACACATGTCTGATGTTTTTACTAATTTAGTATTCGTTTCGATTCATTCACGTCTATAACCACACGAATGCTTAATGATGAAAGTTTTATCTATATTTTGACGTTGTGATCGACACATTTTTTCAAACTATAATGAGTCACTCCATAATCTGGTAGGAAACTACACTATACTTGGCAATAAAGAAAAACGTAAGTAGCAAGTGTGGTATCGAAAACATAGCACGTGTAGTCATTCAATGTGTACGAGTCATGTATGATGTTTCAAAGCATCTTTTATTCATTTCGGAGTGAATCGATACCCTATGACCCAAAACGAAATCTAGTCGTTGTAAACGTATGACTGACGTTTCTACTCATTTAGTATTCGTTTCGGTTCATTCATGCCCGTAACTACATGAAAGTTTAGGGATGAGAGTTTTAACTCTATTTCGACGTTGCGATCGATACATTCAATGACGGAGCTAGGGGCAGGGGGGCGACCGCCCCCCAACATTATCCGCTGGTCCACTATTCCTAGTTAATTTGTAATGTATTTTTCAATTTCACCCCTCTCTCCCCCCCCCCCTTAAAAAAAATTTTGAATCGCCCCCGCAAAAATTTGAATTTTTTTTTTCCACTAATAAATATTGACCCAATAACTTACCCTTTAAAACTCAACCATACAGAAATCTTAGATTCTAACAAAAGATCCAATAGTTACTTGAATAAATAAATGGCTCAAATCCAATTTAAAAGCTAAGTTCCTAATTCCCAGACCCAACTAATTAAAACTTAATTTCCAAGCCGACCTAATTAAAAACCCTTACGGAATGACTAATTTCAGATGTCCAAGTCATCTCTACCATCAGTTATATAGATAGGCAGTTTACTTTTTGTCTTTTTGATATCCATCTAACGTTCATGTTTTCAATTTGTATAGTGTTAAATACATAGATGGACATATTATTTTTGTATCGATAAACTGATTGTCTTTTTGGTCAGTTTATCTAACTGGCCTATTTTGGTACTCAAAATCGTCGTTTTCAATTCTCTTAGTTTAAAAAAATTTCAGGGGCTCCGCCCCCCTCCACCCCCAGTATTTTCGCCCCCCCAAATTGAAATCCTAGCTACGTCCATTAATACATTTATTCAAACTATAGTGAGTCACTCTATGGAAGTAAATTACATTGCACTGACAATAAAGAAAAACTAAATAGCAAGTACAATATTCAAAAACATAGCACGTGTAGTCGTTCAATGTGTACGAGTCATGTATGATATTTCAAACACTGTTTTACTAGTTTCAGAGTGAAATAGATACCACGTTTTAACAAAAAAATGTATTCGTTTCACTTTATGTTCCCTCGTCTCCATATAAGATACTCAATAAATTAGTTAATTCAACACGTACAAATCTATTAAGATGTTTCAAACTATGATAAAACTAATTTTTGAGTGGAATCGAGACATGTGACTCAAAACGGCATCTGATCGTTTTAAACGTATGGTTGACGTTTCTACTCATTTAGTTTTGTTGAATAAGGGTATATGAGGTAATTTATAAATTATAATTTAAACTATTTATTTTAAACATGTTTTTTTGGTCAAAGGCTAAAATCTCAAACTATATTATTAAAGAGGTTATTTGACCCAATTACCACGAAGAATAATAATTCGTACTGTCTCAGAAGCATTAGATTGACATCACAGCCTATAAATAAACGTGAGCAAATTAGTGCTCAGTTTTTTTATGAAAGTGCTTGCATTATTTTGTATTTAAGCTCCTCAATTTCGCTAATCATTATTTTTATGAAAGTGCTTGCATTAAAATTTCAATTTCGCTAATCATTTTCTATTTTCCTTTAAATTGCCTATATTTCTATAGTATTTTCATGCCATGATATTATAAAAGTTTTGTACGTAGATAGGATGGCAATGTTCTCACCAGTTAAATAATTTATTGTACTTTGCTTATCCTGAACAGAAATCAAAGAATTGAATTTGAGAAGAATTCGGTCAGAGTATACAAAACAAAGACAAATGAAAGGCAAGGAAACATACCAGCTGATTCAGAACCGAGACAAATCCAAACCTCCTTTTGATCCCAGATTACCCTAGCATCACTGTGAATAATACAAGACAATAAACATACTTTAAAACAAACTAACAATTCATAAAACTTCAATCCAAGAGGAAAGAACAAGGTTGAACTCCTCAAAAACTTCAATGCAAGTGGTTCAGTCACCTGTGCGTTAATGTTCCCAACAAACCTACAATTTCCCAAAAATATTAGAACCCCTGTATGTTTAAAAATAAAATAAAACAAAGAAAAATGGACGAATATGTAAGAATCTCCTAAATATATTACAACTTGAGATGATATCTTATCTTCAAACTAATTAAAAAAAAAAAAAAACTCCTCAAATGTATGATACTACACAAGTACTTTGTGTACATGTCTTACTTGTACGTTCTGTGGCTTCAGGTTGCTCTTGTTTAACTTTGTCATTTGAAACTGGTGTAAAGGCTTAGGAAATCAATGTCACGTTGATAACAAAAAAAATTACAGACTCTCTCTGTGATGGTTGGAATCTCTCCAAATGCAAAGTTTACTTTCTAAAGCAAATGGCAAAAATTGCCTTCTCCATTCACTTCCACTTTATTTATAGGATTACATTGATTGCAATAAACTGTGAAATAAATTATGGAAAGAGCTAATCAAAATAATAGGAATTCAAAACAAACCAAATGATCATAAATTCAAAATAAAATCTTCCTTTAACAGTGTGATTTCCATCGTGCACGATCCTCAATTTATTGTATTACTAACGTAATTCATGGAGCATCCTCCGCATTTGCATCAACTGCGTCCATCCGGAAGAACTTGACTCCGGCAAGTGTTGTTGTACATATGCAGTAAATAAGTCCGAATTCAAACAATTGTCCCCTACACAACAGGTGTAGTTGAAGTGTCCGATGGTTGATCTTCGAGACCATGGAACTCAATAAGATCTTCAATGTTAAAGATGGGGGCTGATGCCAAAATCAGGGGGTAGTTCTATTACATATGCATTTGAGCCCAACTTTTTAAGAATTTTGAAAGGACCAGCGTCGAGCATGTAACTTGGTAAAGCTACCTGGAGGAAAACGTTGTGACCTTAGGCAAATAAGGACTCTATCGCCGACTTCAAATTGGCTATCCTTGCGCTTAACGTTAGCAGAGGCTACGTATGATTCAGTATTGAGGGATAATCGTTGCTTCACCTCTTCATGAATGTCTCTCATATAACCAGAAAAGTTCAGTGCAGCTTCGCTTGGTCTAGTGGGCAGAGGTAACGGCTGAAGGTCCAAAGGAGTTTGGGGGTGAAAGTCATAAACGGCTTCAAAGGGTGTGCACCATCTTCCAAAAATAACTCATAAATTTGACACCCCTGTCGGACACGATGGTGGCTGGCACACCATGTAGCCGAATTACTTAATGTAAAAACAGGGTTGCAGTTTTGGAAGCATCAAAGGTCTTATGGCAAGGGATGAAATGGGACATTTTTGAAAATCGATCCACCACTACCATAATGGAGTTGTGTTGGCGTAAAGTCTTGGGTAATCCAAGAACAAAATCCATACTAAGATGTTGCCAAGGCATGTCCAGAATAGGAAGTGTAGAGTCATGTCCACTGCTTAGTGTTATGTAATTGCCTCAAAAGTCAAAAGTTGGAAGACTTCTATTGCAAATAATAAAAGATGTTTATTATATTGAAGACTTCTAATTGAAGTTGAGTGTAAAATCCTGTTAGAATTTGGTCTCCAATTTATAGTCGATTTTGGAGTCATTATTTGATGTCTAATTAAACTCTTCTACTTGATTATTTGGTCCTATAAATAATGGAAGTATTCCATTATTTTTGGAGCGTGACCTGTGAGAGAAAAAAGGAAGAGACAGCAGCTAAAACTTTTCATACACGTCTCCAGAAAATTAGCTTGGCAGACAGCTTTGAGAAGACAAGACTTGGCCAGCTGATTTGGAGAAAATGTGGGATGTTTTGCTGAAATATAATACACACACACACACACACACACACACACACACACACACACACACACATCAGAGAAGAAAAGAAGGAGATTTGGTTGCTGATTTCTTTTGTAATATTTTGAAATAGGTTGGTAAGTGAAAATTCTATATAATTGTAACAATTTTTCATATAGTGGAAAAACTTTGACGGCCCGTTTAATTTGTGTGTTATATTATTTATTTTTCTTGTTTGCCAATAATCTTCTGAACAACAAAAGATCCTGCGGGTTAATTGAAATAAAGAGAATTGGTGTAAATTTCCCAACAAGTGGTATCAGAGCGTCAGGTGGTTCGGAGTATTGGAGCAACAGAAAAATATGTCATTGAAATATGACGTTGAGAAATTTGACGGGATAATCAATTTTGGCTTGTGACAAGTACATGTCAGGGATTTATTGATTCAAGCTAGACTGCACAAGGTTTTGAAAGGAAAACCAACCCAGAGTTCTGACAAGGAAGCTGAACCTAGTATGAGCGATGATAAATGGGAGGAATTGGATTTGAAGGCTGCAAGCACGATACGTCTCTGTCTGGCTAAAAATGTTCTTGCAAATATTCATGGAATATCTGCTGCAAAAGAACTGTGGGAAAAGCTAGAAGAACTATATCAAACGAAGAGCATCTCAAATCGACTGTACTTGAAGGAGCAATTTCATTTATTGCGCATGGAGATAGGTACAAAAATCTCAGACCATCTGAGTTCTCTCAATGGGATTGTTTCAGAACTAGAAGCTATTGGAGTAAAGATAGATGATAAGGATAAGGCATTACGTCTCATCTGGTCTCTTCCGTCTACCTATGAGCACATCAAGCCAATCTTGATGTATGGGAAGGAAACTGTGAGTTTCACAGAAGTGACAAGCAAATTAATCTCAAAAGAAAGAAGATTAGGCGGTCAGAATATTCCTTCTGATAATGCGGCGCTTGTGACTGAAAGGGGGAAGAGGGGCAACTCCATGAAGAAGAACTTGTTGGAACTGCGGTCAGACTGGTCACGTGAAGAGAAATTGTCCAAAAGGTAGAGCAGGGTCGGCTAACTGCTTGGGTTCGGACAATGCGTCTCTCCTGACGGAGAAGGACGCGCTGTAAAGTAAGATGAGAATGTCCTCATGGCATGTCACCAATTGCCATGATAGAGGATGTGTTCTTACTGGCGCAGGTCAGCATATCTGCACATAGCATTGGTTGGCATTTGATGCAAGGTGTGTAGGTATGTGGTGGTGTTGTAGTGTCGATGGTTGATGAGCTCTCTGGGAAATCTAGTGGGAAAGTTGCACCATAACTATCAGTAGGGTTCCGACATGTAGCCGATCAAATGCTCGGAGGTTATTCTGAGTGGTTATACTCATATGGTGGAGTATGGGACCGTCAAAGTGTGTCAAAAGCTTACCTGGTTTTTCCAAAGTATTGTGATTCAAAGTTGTAAAAGAGATGGCAAGATCTTGACTCGTTTTCGACAAGGTGGAGATTGTTAGGTAATTGCCTCAAAAGTCAAAAGTTGGAAGACTTCTATTGCAAATAATAAAAGATGTTTATTATACAGAAGACTTCTAATTGAAGTTGAGTGTACAGTCATCAAAATTCATGCAATCACGATGATATATTAAGACAACTGTTGCAACGTGTTGAGAGATTATCAAATAAATATGAAGAGATAAATAGAAAGGTAGATACTATAATGGATTGAATAAGACCAAACTAACATCCCGATAGAGATTGTGTGGAAGACTATAGAGATCGCTCATTTGGGACTCGTGGAGTATTAGGGACCAAGGGAGACAACGACGAAGAGGTTGAGATGAAGGTGCATGTTGGCAAGAGGGATACTGTGAATAAGGCGAATGTAGATTACGCTGAACATTGGGAGGAAGATGGAGGCAGGAGACACTATGAGGGAGATAATTACAAAGTACATTGAAAGGGATAATAAGGTAGGGGACACTGTGATGGAGACAGTGGCAAGGGATATTGAGAGAGAAATGGATGTAGTAGATACTGAGATGGATGCAGTGCAGACTAATGTTGCAATTGGGATGTACACTAAGGTTTTTTCTCGTAAGACGGGAAATCTAGATAAAACTTATAACCAAACTAATGCTACGATGTGAGATAAGAGACTTAAAAAAGCTTTAAAGTTAGTGTCATTTCCATACACGACTAAAGCTAAGTGAAAAAGACATGTTAACAACACGAATGTTCACTACACCAAAAAACATTATTTGCAACACATAAAATGCAGCATTTAGTAGATAAATGTTACTAAAGGGATCTATCACAACATTCTAATTCATGAATGTTGCCATTGCTTAACAAAATTGAGCTTTGGCAACATTTTTTAAGTAAATATTGCTAATATTTCCTTTTCACAACGTTTTTTAAGTATTTCCCATGAAACACACTAAAAGATAAAATAATTAAATAGGTATGTGAAAGAAAGAACGAATAAGATTGAAACACGAAATTAAAATATTTAAAACATAATCAATTAACATTAAAATGAAGAACGTAATAACCTATTCAAGTATCTAGCTTAAGCGTTAAATAGGCTAGTGAAAAATATCAAGATATAGAAATTAATTAATAACAATTCATTTAGTAATTAGGGTCCTATATGCAGCAAACAACTTGTAACTGTAAATATGGGCACTTGATCATTTATGAGCTCAAAAAATGGTTGTATCCCCTATGTTAATATTGTTGGCTCTTGCATAGTCAGCACTTCCTACCGTGACGCAACGTACGACAATATTTGATCTTACATTATCACGAACTTGCCAATTATTGTGTGAAGAATCATAAATTTAAACATTCTGCAAAAAAATTGATAGACGTCTTGTTGCATAATTGTTAGGCACATACTACAAAATAATATGAAAAAATAAAATGAATAAATTACATAATGTCAAAATTGTAGAATATGCCAATGTAATTTAATTTTTTATTTGCTTTTTATACGAAGAAAAACATCAAGTTGAAAATATTGAAGACTTCAATAAAACTACTTGTAATTTATGCAAAGTAGAAGTCACAATTTTTATATGAGCATCACGATTTTTTGCCATTTTTACTCCAAATACAGGATGACCTGAACGTGAAAATTATGTTTTGTAAATGTCGTACTCATATGTCACTTCTACATACAAATTATCAAATATCAAAACATCAAATTTCGAGTTTTCAGTGTATTCAAGCACAATAATGTAACCATCTTCCAAACTATCTACAATAAAAATAATCATTTGCAACATTAAAAATGCAACATTTGTTGATAAATGTTGCCAAAATGGTCTTTTGACAATATTTTAGTAAATGAATGTTTTCATTGGTTATTACGAATGAGTTTTGGCAACGATTTTTAGAAAAATGTTGCAGTAGACACCTTTAGCAACGTTTATTGATTATTGCGAAATATTCTACCTTTAGCAATGTTTATCAAACGTTGCAAAAGGTAAGAATTTTCACAATGTTTAGCAACATTTATAAACGTTGCTAAAAGTCATATTTAGCAATGTTTATCAAACGTTGCAAATGATCTCACTTTTTGCAAGGTTTATTGAATGTTGCGAAATGTTTTACCTTTTGCAACGTTTGAAAAATGTTGCCAAAACTTTCAAATTTCAACATTGCAAAAACTCAAAAATTAATCCAAACCCTACCCTTCGTTCACGCCTCCCTTCATTCATTTCTCTCCAACCCACCAAGAAAAAATGAAAATGACTTCTCTCAAACCCACACAATTCGGAACCTAATCAATTTCCTTTCTCACTACCATTCCACCCCCGCGCTCTTCCTCCCCTCCGCCCATAACCGCCACCCCTTCGCCTCCCAAAACCCAAAGTCTTTTCTTTCACTACAAACCTAAAACCTTCAAAATCAAGAATCTCGGCCTCCGTTTTAGCACTAGCAGGGGCTGTTTCTGGTGGTGGCACGGCCCTTTTTTGGGTGGTTTTGGTCTTCGATTTGGAGGAGCAAAAAGAGGAGATGAAAGCTCGAAGCGAGGACTTTGGCTATGGTGTTGAGGAGCAGATGGCTGAACGCAAAGTGTTAGAGAGGTAAACTTAGATTTGCGAATTTTGATGGGGTTTTCATTTCTTCTTTCAAGATGTTAAAGAAATTTTGTGAAAGTGTGCATTTTTAAGGCTGATTGTATCATTTGTGGCAAATTCATAGAAGAATTAATATTTTAGTCGATTTACAGAAAGAAAAGGGTGATATGTGTGTTCCAATTTACATGTACCTAGTCGGATTTGTGATAAGTTTGTCTTGAGTGAATTTGAGGAAAGGCTGAAGAAGCTGATGGAGGAAATTAAACAGAGTGCCGAAATTATACCAACGAAGTTATGATTTGTTAGACAGTGATGAAAAGACTCATGAATTACCCCGATCCTCTTGTCTTTTCACCTAAGTTTCCCCTCTTCTCTCTTTCTCTGAGAAGGCATGGACCTCTGGGGAAAGATATAGTGGAAATGAGAGATAAAAGAATAGAATTTAAGCTATCTTGACTGAGCCAATTGTTAGGTATTCTATTAAACCACAGTGAAAATGTGATGTTCTAATTAAATAACTTGTGCCTAACGTTAAAATGGTTTATCCTCTTGTTCATTCTGTGCTTCAGTATAATCTGAATTATTGTAACTCCCCGAAAATATGATTGATCACACAAAGTAATTACGAAAGTGAGTTTTAGCCTGCAAAAGTTCTAGTTTATGTAACCAAATCAGTAGAGCATATCTTGTATTGAACAGAGAATCAAATTGTTGGCTAAGTGGAGAGAGGTGAAAACAATGAGGTTAGTAAATATTACTTTTCTTTCATTGATTGTCTCGGGGGCTAAATCTGAGTAACTGCACAGATTTGAGGAGAAATTTTTATAGCATACTAGAAGGTGTTCTAGGATTTCTTTAACAAGAACATGGACAACTTTAATGAAATGTGGTCCTGAAATTGTTTATTCTTCTGTTTGAGGAGAAGCACCACAGATCTTATGGCATCGCAGGTGAAGAACCTCAATATTTTCCTCAATATTTGCAAAAATATAATGAGCCATTAGAGATG
The DNA here is from genome assembly GCA_019097785.1 of Fraxinus excelsior. NCBI lineage: Eukaryota > Viridiplantae > Streptophyta > Magnoliopsida > Lamiales > Oleaceae > Fraxinus > Fraxinus excelsior. The sequence goes on from CM032637.1 coordinate 21,815,864, forward strand.
AATCATGTTAACCTTGACCTTGGTTTTCAAAAGCCATGATAATTCAAACTTCAAAGGTAACACTAATATATAAAAAAAATACGACAAAGAAATCAGTGTTTTAATATTAGGTTGCACAAAATATTATTGTTTACACTTTAGAGTATCCCTTGATTTTGATAGGATCTATTGTGTTTAATTAGTTTTACCTTTTTACCTATATCAAGAAAAAATTCATTTTGATATAAGAGATGATATTAAAACTTACTATTTCCAATTGCAGAGGAAGTGGTGCGAAAGCTGATGATCATTCTCAAGATGGAAGGTAAATGTCATGAACTATTCTGGTTTGATTCTAACTTCCTATTGCCAAAAGGGATGGAGAACCTTCCCAAGCATCTGCACCTAAAGCATCCCATCCTCCCTCAAGTGCTAGTCAAAGTAATGCAACAGATGCAGCTACTTCACCACAACCTCTTGCTTCATCTCCAGCCCCAGCTCCAAATAATAAGAAAGTTGATGGCTTTGATGAATTTGATCCACCTGGTTTAGGTAAAGAATTATCAACCATTGATTTCCTAAAAGTTCCAGTGACTTTATTGTAATTGCAAGTTTTTTTGCTTGATGGGGATCTTATATTCTATTTAAATTCAGCAACTTCATTGTAGTTGCAAGTTTTTTGCTTGATGTGGATCTTATATTCTATTTTAAAACTTGCTTGTACCTGGTCATATTGAAGGTAGAATATTTGAACTACAGAATTTGAAAAAGGTTATGCGTTTAAGTGAAAATATTCTGTTTAGAATCTTTTGGCGTTTGGATAACTGGTGGGAAACATTAAGTTTTATTGTCTAGGTAACCTGATAGTTGTTTATGTGCTTACTATTGTTTTATTAGATGTTTTATATATTGTTGAAGTGTCTGCTACTGTCATTTGTTCCTCAATAAAGACCAAAGTGATGGGAAGCCAACATAACCCAAGAATTTGTGATATAACTAGATTCAAGGTATTCTTCAATTTCAATGTATGTTTATTGTTGATTTCCCCCCTAATTTAAAAACGAGGAGATGGTATAATGTAACTGCTGCTATGTTGGTGTGTTTCTTGACATATTAAAGAGGGAAATTTACAAAATAGTATAAAGTGTAACATTTACGAGTTACATATCAACTTTTCAATAGTTACAGTAGTCAATAGTAACAGAACGTGTAAATTGATTAAATACCCATGAGTATTAAAATTCAATTATGATGGTTTCTCCAGAGAAATTTTTAGAAACCCTGAATTCGTTGTTCCTTTCATGTCTTAACTTGTGAATTATGAACCCATTACTTCTCTCTTTCTCTCTCTTTATCAAATTTTCCTTGTTCAAATAGATACATGAACCCTCAAGTCTTGGTAATGCATATTTCTTCTATCCACTGAAAACCGAGCACCATATCCCTCGAAATTTTTGTTAAATTTGTGCATCGAAATAGTTAGGGTTTGATTTTTCTAGAATCAAGCATATTTATCCAATTTTTTCGCTTTTAAACGTGTGTATGCAAATGTGTGCGTACATGTGAAGAATAAAAGGGGTTAACTGTTAATCCCTTTCTGCTTTGCATTGCTCTTTCCTTTTGACCGTCTTTTTTAAAGAGCAAACTTCTAATATTTGAAATTGAAGATCCAAATTTATACCCTGCATTTTGGTGATTTCCAGCTTATCTTATTATGTTAAATTTGTGGTGCTTTTGTAGTATGCTAAATGACGATTAAAATGATGCAGGTAGCAAGCCCATATATAGGAAATGTGGATCTACTTTGATTGTGGAAGAATTTTGCGGATGGTTATCATTTTAAAGTTCTTGTTTACTACGCAGTTGATGTATGACATGAAGTTTTTAATTACTTTTCTTTATTGGCCTAATATGTATTGGATAGACTTTAAATCTTTCATATGTATTTTCTATACAACAAATTAAGGTGAAATCAATGTGAGCTATTGCTTTAGTTTTCTATAAGTCTCTTTATTACGTGCTCTACCAGGGATTAATAAACTTGGCCATAATTATTATTAATTTTTAGATTAGATGAATAATGTTTATTATTATTATTTACTAAATAATGTTTATTATTATTTTTCTCAAACACATGATATTGTTTACTAAATTTGTGTATTTCCTTAAACATAGAAGAGGTAGTTTCTTGACGTCATCGTCAACCAAAACGACGTCGTTTTCATCGTCGACCAAAACGACACCGTCTACACATTTCAATTTACACCGCCTCACCGACTGCTGGATATTTTCAAGATATTTGATCTATTCATATGGCATCCAAAAGAACCAGAACAAACCTCCAGTTCATGCACCGTCTAACCCATCAAATGTGAGTATCTATTTTGCAATCTTCCTTACAATTTTGAATTTTATTTGTGACGGGTCTTGTAGATTAATTTGAATCTTGAATTTCTTCGCTTTCAAAAATGTGGGCTATTCTAAGAAGAGTTTTTTTGATGATTTGATTAGATTCTGTAAAAAAATTTATAGTATTTTGATGTACATTTAGAAATTAATATGCTGGTTATTTATAGTTTCCATGTTAGGAATTATGTTATTGAAGGAATTATTATGCTCTTGAAAGGAAGAAGAAGGAAAAAAAAAAAACTCCGTATTTTTCGGAGACATGGTGTCCATCTCCGTAAAATTTGGAGACATGGTGTCCGGACACGACCCGGACACCATGTCCGTGTCCGCGTCGTGTCCGGACACAATGCGGACGGTGCTCGGACACCGTGTGTTCGTGTCCGGACACGATGCGGACATGAACATGGTGTCCGCGTCGTGTCCGGACATCATGTCTCCGGAAAATTTGGAGCGGTTTTTTTTTTTTTTTTTTTGTCTATTTCACCTTTTAATTACTCACTATAATAATGAATATTTTTGAGCCTTCAAGGAACTGATCCAAATATAGAAGTATTTGTTGGGATTCATTTCGATTTAATTGGATTTGTGAACTTTAATAAATGTACCATGTTAGAGGATGGAGGGGTGGACTAAACTAACATGGCATGTAATGGTTGCCAATGGATCTATTTCTTTGGATTTTACAATAAATAGAATTAAGAGGCAACAAATGATTCATGTACCCTCTCCAGTTTATTGGGAATGATTCAATATTTCACGTCTTGCCATCCAATCTACCTATATTTATTTTTATTTCCCTCGATCATTGTAATCATATATATCTTTGGTCTCTTTCCAAATCCTTTAATGGCAATAGACCTTTTAAACAAGGTGTTTTGAATCATGTGAGGAGAAATATGAAAAATTGTGTAAAACTGCTTTTTATTCTCTTTTCATGTTCTGGTTTCTCTTTGATTTTGCTTCGTAGGGTTTATTTAATTGAGGTCATTTTCACTGTCAAATTGCTTCGATAACTACATGTATGATTTCTGCATCTGCTCGTGCTTTATACTAGGTTTCTTTTCAATATTTTTTAGTGACTTGCTTCTGGAAATACGGTTGGTAATACGGATGAGTTTCTTTTTCTAAATTGTATAGTGGACATGATGCTATTCTTTGATGCTTTCAGGATGATTCATATGTTGACAGCTATATTAGCACCGTTGGAGTGGATTTTGTGAGTTTTATTTTCATAATCCCTTTATTTATGTTGATTAGATTGCAAAATAGTTTAGTTATTTTCAGGTCTTTGGCTCCGTTTTTATTGGGATCTAATATAATTATCCATAATCTATCTACCTTTGTTTACCTTAAAAGAGAGAAACCAAGATTTACTATTTATTCTTCTAGGCAAGTTTCAGAAGTTGGACTCCCAGTATTTCCATGCCTGAAACTATAGGAGATTAGTAACAAATTTTGATTTCTTGGGAGTTAATTGATAGTTGCATTTGTTGATGTTATTCTATTTGGGCCTCTATTTTCAAGTACATAATGATGTTAAAGCGGATATATGTATGTTGTATTTATTGTTTAAATGTTAATCTTGATTCCATGACAGGGGCATCTTCAACATCTACTAAATGGTGCAAGGGCTAGATTTTTTCTTCTAGATGGCGCAGTTTTGGGTGAAGGACGAACTATTGCAAGGTTCATATGGGAGAACTAGCACCAAGGGAGAAGGAAGTAATTGTAAGTGTTCTGTGATATTCACTGGTTAATGCAAGTTAAGTGTCACATGAGGTCTTATCTTAATTATATCGAGCAACGGTAATTGGCTAAACTTTGATACACTGTCTAATTAAACTCGAGTCGACGAGTCCTATTTTTTTTTTCTTTTTCTAATGACTTCATGCACATGGATTTCCATTGGTACAAACTTCAAATTTAATTCTAGGAGACACTTGGATGATGACGTGAGTGCAATGTGTATAAAAGGTACACGTTCATATTTGTTGTATACGAGTCTGCTAGGGGTTAAATGACATAATAAGATGACCATTTTAATTTAATTATATTGTTGTCATTTTCTCTCTGTGTGTAGAGATTTATTACATATTCAATGATTATAATCATTGGTTCAATAAAAAGTTATTTCTGACCTAAAGTATTTGAGTTTTAAAAGATTTCTCAGTTGGGTTTTTTATACTTTTACCTTATAATGCATGCTTTGAACAAGCTTTTGTATAATGTATTTGTATAAAGTTATTATCTTCATTTTGTCTAATTTTGTACGAATACTATATACTAGAGAACTAAATCTATTAAAATTTGGATTTCTAACCATCATTCCACGCTATTACTTACTCAATTAAACAAAAACATGTGCATTGCACGTGGCTCGACTAGTTACTATAAAAATGTGTTTAAATATATTGGTTAATATAAAAATAAAAAAATGATGATTTATAAAAAAAGACATTTAGCAACGTTTATAAAATGTTGCAAAAACTAAGAACAAAAGAAATGGCAACGTTAAACGAATGTTGCGAAAAAGCGAACACAATTTATAAATTGGTTAAGGCAACATTCATAAAATGTTGTAAAAGATGAACGCAACATTTAAAATAGGTTGCAGTAGAGGAACGACGACATTGAAAAAATGTTGCAGAAGAGTAACGGCGACACTTAAAAAATGTTGCAGAAGAGTAACGAGCAAGAAAAAATTGTCAATTTTCTTACAGAAAAATCAAAATTATTGGCTATGTTAAGTCAGTGCAAAAATCCAAAAGAATTATCTATAATTTTTGAGAAAATTGCAAATTTAGCAGAAGCCGCTTCAAAGAAATCAAAGTCAGAAACCCCAAATGAAGAATCATCATATGAATGTTGTTTTGAAGGTTTCTCTTCAAAGAGCAAATCAAGAGCAGTATGAGAGAGAGAGATATATATATATATATATATATATATATATATATATATATATATATATATATATAACTCTTGAAAAGATATACAAGAGATATTTTTCGAATCATTTTGTTCTACAATCATTAAAGATTGATAAATATCCTATATGAATATGGTATTATTTGAAGATTATGCAAGACGACATGATACATACTTCACCAGAAAATATGATATTAAAGACATTGACGTACAAGACATGTATAACTCAGTATAAGGATTCTCTTTTACTGAAATCAGAGGAGCAACTGTAATCTTTTTCCTTAACTCAAAATTTGTTTTATTGTATTTTCTTGACAAGGTTTTAATAAGGTAACACTTTATTACTCCAATATTTTTATAATTATTTGTAATCTTTTCCTTCATTTGGTAATTTTATCCCACTCAATTTTTGCCAAATTAGTTTTTAACGAGGTAGTTCATCAAAGAGAGAATGTTGTAAAATTATGAGATAATTGTTTATGTCTATTTGGTTTTATTAGAATATATATCCCCCATTTGAGATCATTTTTTTTTTTTTTTTAAAAATGTGTTTTGGAATAGTGATTTTTTTGGAGAATGTGTGATTAAAAAATTGAACGGGGCACATTTTAAAGATATATGAAACTCATTCAAGAATTGTTAAAAGCTTATGTCATATTTAACATAGTTGATGATATATTCAAAAGGCTCTTTAAAAATGAAATATTATCTATTTTAAAAAGTCGATCATTAAAATTATACTTGTATAAACTTTTCAAATTAACATTTTGAAATGGGTAGTGCTAGTGATACATTGGGGTGTCCATAATGGACACCCTTATAGACACTCCAACCGGTACTTCATCCAATACGGGGATGCCGATGTCTATTATGGACACCCTAATGTACAAGGAGAATAATCTTTTTGAAATAGGGAGCATACTTGGCTATCCTAATTTGGAAAGCCAACTCCATTCTCTATAATTCAACGCATTCAAAATATTCTTATTTTCAATGCTCCATATATTGACCCAAATAAAGAAAGTGAAAAGTCATGGTGCCCTTGGACCCCACAAATGAATCGAAGGTTGGATTTACGTTAAATCTCACCCAAATCGTCTTATCTATCCTCTTGGGGAGAGGTTTGGCATCATGCCTAGTTTCGAACATGAGGATTAACTTTTCATAGGAATCTTTCACAAATTTCCCAACTAATTAGAATGCTTGATTATTAGACTATGGTATTTGATTTACCAAATGTATTTCAATGATTCATTTGTTTGTATTTCGAAAGGAAAAGGATCCAAATGATTGAAATTTTTGCTCCAAACTAATTCTTTTGAAGTTCTCTACAACATACAAAGAAAATGGAGAGAAATAATATAATAATTTGGTGGGATATATATTAAAAAGAGTAAAATTAAGTATTAAAGATAAATATGATGTTGGAGTATTTAAATTTTTTTTACTTTCCAAATTTATAGATACTTTTTAAATTATAAAATACGCTCTTTAAAAATAATGTCTCCTTGAGATGCTATGAAATATGGATCTTGATTTTATTTTTTTCTAATTATGCACATGTTTGGTTTAGTTTAAAAAAAAGTTAATAAAATTTAAATCAAAATTAATAAAACCACACATTGAATGAAATTAACAATTTTTCAACCACGTCTTTCATTTTGAATAAAATCTACTATAAGAAAGTGGTTTTCATCTAAATCAGACACGAGCTATATATGAATTGATGTTGCCTCCTGGGGTATAGCTCAGTAGTGCAAAGGATAAGAATTTAGAATTGGACTCTTTGTGGGCACTAGTATGACAGCTCTTGTACCCTAGTCCGCTGAGGCACATTCCGCGATTTACCTCCTCCACGATACTCTAGGGGCGGGGCGAGCCCTCAGGGTTGGAGTTCAACCTTTATATATGAATTGCCGTTAAATTTATAAGGAAATTTGATAGAACATGGTCATTGGCTATATATGAACTACTATTAAATCTCGCCTTGATTTACATTCATAGTTTAGAGTATCTTTAATAAACTCTCTAAATACAAAATTCTCTTTATTTTAAAGAGCTAATACTTAAAAATAAGTTCTAAAAGATCCTCTAACTCAACTTTTTAAAATAAAGACTGGGTTTGCTCTCCAAATTTAGAGAGTCAAATTCAATATGCACTCTTAATGTATAATACTTGCATTTAATAAGTTATATATTGGCATACTCTATTTCTTAAATTATTCAAATCATATTTAAATTGATTGTCTATTGACATATAAAAAACTATATTAAATGAAATTATAAGGAGAAATCAATAACGTTTCTTGGAAAAAAATAAAGAGCAAAAATAGAGAATATCGTTGAAGTGCATACAAGTTTTGACTCTTTAAATTTAAAGATGGTCTCTAAAATATATAAGATGTTCTTATGCATTCATTTTTATTCCGTGCAAGTGAGCATTCCCCTTCATAATTAAATAAACAAAGAAATAATGTTTGAATACAATTTAAAATTCAATTTACTTCTTTTTCGTAAATAACAAAGTCTAGAACCTTTAAAATATTCGAAAAAAAAACTTTTGAATTGCACGCCCCAATTCACAACACAATCCTAATTGGAATTCAACTCTCTCTCTCTCTCTCTCTCTCTCTCTCTCTCTCTCTCTCTCTCTAAATTATTATTTAAATTTGTAATTTCACATGTATGATTGAATTAAAGAAATTTAGGAAACAAAATTTTTTTATTTTATTTTGTCCCTTTTTTATTTTAACTTTTTCAAATTTATTTTTCCCCAAACTCATTTTTAATTACTTATTTTTATAAAATAAATTCAATCTTGGATCATAATTTTTTCTACTTTTAACAACATAAAAAATTACTTTTTCTCAAAAAATAAAAATCAAATAAGCCCTAAATTGAGGCTTTCTTTGAGCCCCATTTTTATGGGGAAATATAATTTCTACCAATGATATTTTAGAGAACGTGTGGTAAAAAAGTATAATTTTTTTATTTTACAAGTAAAATTACTTTATTCGAAGAAATAATAATTGAAAATAAGTTTGTAAAGAATATAACTCAAATAGGGGCTGAATTTGTTGTGAAGTGGGAGTTTATGTAAGACATTTCCATGTGCATTTCACTAATTGATGGATTATATATTTTGTCAGTGATCTTCAATCATTATATTTCCTTTAACCTTGATAAACTATACAAACTTCTGGTACAAGTCAAACTATAGTCGAGCTAACCTTACTTTCCCAAAGTCACGTTAGCACATACTCGTCACATATAATAAGTCAGATTTAATCAACCTCGAAGGTCGGGTGTCAACAATTTATAAAAAGCCTAATTTGTAAAAATTAACATGTACTAACTTTTGAAATACAACAATCTGATATGAGCTGAGATGTAAGAAAGTACGAAGCAACTTGATTTCTTAGGGTTAGATTCTAAAGTTTTAGACTAATTACAACCTAAATTAGAATTTTTAGATTTTAGATTTTTTTAATTAGGATGTGTTTGAGCCACATTATTTTGGAAGAATGTATTCTGGAATAGTAAATTGATGGAGAATGTGTGGTTGAAAAGAATGAAAAGTTATTGATGTGATGGAAAATGTTATTTTATTCAAGAACGTGTGGTTGAAAATGAGTAGAAGAATGATAATGAAAATTTTAACGTGTACTAGACATGGACTTAGTCTTTAAATTGTAAATAAAAAATTATATAAAAATTGGTTCTACTCGAATACCCTTGATTTTGATTCAGAAATCAAGAATTGAATATTTAGGGTGTGTTTGAGCCACATTATTTTGGAAAAATGTAATCTGAAATAGTAGATTGATGGAAAATGTGTGTTTGAAAAGGAATGAAAATTTATTGATGTAATGAAAAATATTATTTTATTGAAGAATATGTGGTTGAAAATGAGTAGAAAAACGAAAATGAAAATGAAAATTTGGAAAAATTGCTGCCACGGGACCAAACCTTTCAGATTTTTGTTGACTTTGTCTAAACATTTGTTTTGTGTCACCCACGGTATCAAACCTTTTGAAAAATTCGCACATACAATCCAAATGGACGATTTTCAGTCCAGTTGACCGTTAGTTGATCAAGAATAGTAGATTTGACCAATTTTTAAAATGGCAAAAATGTAACTTTCCTTTTTCATATAAAAAAAAACTAAAATAAAATAATTAAATCAAAAACCAAACAAATCCAATTATCTTCTCCAACCACCCCACGCCACCCCACCCAACCCAAAACCAAAACTGTCGGCACCACCGCCACCTCCTCCTACCTGTAAGTGTTATGCCCTAGGTCCAATCAATTTTGGACATAAGCACTTTTAATGTATATATAACCGATGCATATTTATGGCAAGATTTATTATTGAATTAATATTCTAATTAATTAAATAATAGAATCCGTAGATTCAAGTTTTGGTGATTTGTTAATCACAAAGAGTTGTGATTTTGATATACAAATTACATATGACTTAATCTTAAATCGTCTGTGGTCGTATGTAATAACGAGATACAGATATCATTATTACGGATAGACCATCACGTGTGGCATTTCTTACTTATGAAGTAAGTAGTTGATCTCACAAATTAAAGTGTGGAGACACTTGAATGAACACGTGAATGTTTTGTTATAGAACAAAACATTGGAGACCCGCTGAAAGATTCCACATGGAAAACTATCTGAGTGTCAGTGGTTAATCTCTAACATTCGGTAGCGGAATTGGTCCTTTGACTTGAGGTCATCATAGTGCCTTATGTGAGGACAGACATGCTTTGGTGATGTCGGATGTTGCTATGTCAAGGGTCGCTAATACGACATCGTTCGGGTATGTCAAGAATCATATGAAAGTTGTGAATGATCAATAGATGATTCGTCACTCTTAGATAGTAAGAGATTATGATCTACATTTCATCCAGTTAAGTTGATAATGAAATCCTTGGCCAAGGTGAACGCATAAGTCGGAAAAGATTTTTCGACTTACATTGACTTAACAGTAGGATAAAAGATATGATCGATAATTGAGATTGACACACGTCCATATCTCGTAATTGATCGGATCATATTGACAAAATGATTATAATTTCACGCTAAACGAACAAGTTTGGTTTTGTCACGCCACGTGACATTTCCCGTCACATGTATTGCCCTGACACATTGCTAGATGTCAATCTGGGACAACGAATGTAAATTGATGATAAATTAAAAAGGTATTTTAATTTATCAGTTTTGATTAGATCAAAATAATAATTTACGTCGTTAGACATCGTGATCGGGAACCTAATGGGTCACACACAAAAGAGAATCAGAAGAATGAGATTTACCAATTAATTAATTAACAAGTGTTGGATAATTAATTAATTGGGTTGCTTATTAATAGGCCCGAATTAATTAATTCATGGATCGGATTTAATTAATTTGATTAATTAAATGTTGGACCGGGTTAAGTTAAGAGATGGGTCAGCCCGTTTGGACTTATATTAATAGGCTGCTAGGGTTTGAAAAACCTAATGGATTATTCATTATTCTTGCTAGCACGAGAAAAGAAAATCTTAGCCGTCATTCTTGTTCTTTGTGTGGATCACCATTGGAGGCTGGACAATTGGACAGTTTGGATTGCAGATCGTGATCATTGGAGTTCGTGAATCAGCAAAAGAGTTTGCAGAATTCATCTAAGGTATTATTTCTATCACAGTTTCTATCTAAACATAAAGCAGATCCTTGTTTGGGAATTGAAATTTGTTTTACTTCCGCTGCGCATGATTAAGTAGGTTCCCAATAGTGGTATCAGAGCCTACTTTGTGTTTGTAAGAAATTGTTTTTGCATATTTGAACAATCAAAAGTTGATTGTTTATTTTTTCTTGAATCTAGCAATTTAATATTATATTTTTCATCTTTTAAAAATTTGTTTTTGAACGATGATAAAATATTTTGGTTCAAAAAAAAAGGGAAAGGAAAGGGGTTGAAGGAGAAGCCGGCGACTTCCGTCGCCGTCGGGACGCTCACGGGCGGGAACTGCCCGTTCGACGGCTGAGTGCAGCGGCGTTAGACGCCGCTGCCCACAGCGTCGCGTGCGACGCTGCTAAGCAGCTCCCGACGCTGCTATTGTAGCAGCAGCGCCGGCCGTTTACTGCAGCAGCGTCGCACGCTGCTGCAGTTATTAGTGCACCGCATAACGCACGGTTTCTGATGCGGCGCCGACAGTGGTTTAGCCGGCGCCGCCAAAGAGATTAAAAGAAAAAAAAAGGCGTTTTCTTTAAGGTTTTCAGATTTTGGGTAAATGGAGGCGGGGGCCTCTCCTGTAATTTGTTAGATTACAGGCCCCCGCCTGCAATTACAAAAGAAGGGGTCATTCTGCAATTTTTAAATGGAGGCCCTGTCATGCAATTTCCGAAATAGAAGGGTTTTCTATTAATTTGAAACTTTGGTCAATTTTTCAATTTCAAAATGGTTTTGAATTTAAATATTAAAATGGTTTTTAATTTTATTTTAAATGAGTTTTGACCCATATTATCAATTTTGACCCGTTTGAAATTTTATCTAAAATTGACGACTTTTCATATTTTCGTTAAAATTGGATTTTAACTTAAAAATTAAATTTTGACCCTAAATTGAATTTTATTTTATTTAGGAGTTTTATCCTAAATTAAAATATTAATTCAATTAAATTAGAGTTGGACTCTAATCTAATATTTAATTAAAATTTGATTTTAATTAAATTATATCACCCTAATATATTCTTGAAATTAGAGTTGGACTCTAATTTGACATTTAATTGAAATTTGATTTTGATTAAATTTTCTCACCCTAAAATCTTTTTGAATTAGAGTTGAACTCTAATTTGGTATTTAATTAAAATTTGATTTTAATTAAATAAATTCGCCTTAATATCGTGGAATTGGAGTTTGACTCTAATTTTATATTTAATTAAAATTTGATTTTAAATTAAATTCAATCGCCTTAAATTTTGAAATTAGAGTTGGACTCTTATTTGATATTTAATTAGAATTCGATTTTAATTAAATTATCTTATTTTAAAACTTTGAAATTAGAGTTGGACTCTAATTTGATATTTAATTAAAATTTGATTTTAATTAAATAGTTCCGCCATGTAATAGTGGAATTAGAATGAGATTCTAAAATTAATTAAAATTAAAATTTGATTTTAATTAAATATACCCGCTAATTAAATTAATTGATTAATTGATTATTTAATTGTTCCGATCCATTTGTCTAAATTAGTTTAGACGGATTTAATTGCTAGAAATTTGAAACATGTTTGCATATAATATTAGATATTATATAGGAATGTATTTATATGATGAATGTTCTACTAGTGGATGATTATGGACTCGACCATGTGAATGTGTTGAATGGTTAGTTTTATTCTTGTTGTTATTATGGGCCTGCGAGCTCTAATTTATTTTGGACCTGCGAGTCCGTTATTATTATGGGCATGCGCGTCCAATATTGTTTAGGCCTGCGTGCCAATTAGTATAAGATACAAGTTGCAGCTGGACTAGTTGAAGATACAAGAAGAGGAGGAGACCATAGAGATGGAGCATTGTATGAATCAATGCTATACCCCATAGGAACTGACCAACTAGTCTTCCTTATGGCTCGGGAAGAATAGATAGTATAAGTCCATAATCGTCCACACTATTATATGTATATTTATTTGCATGTTAGATGTATAATAAAATATATATAATTATTACGATGAGACATTTGCATGCAAAACCTCTCGTTGAAAATATTAAGTCAGTTTCTTATTCGCCTTCCATCATTATAGTGAAAAACGAAAGTCCTAAATCGATCTCAGCTTGTTGAGTACACTCAAGGCTGGTATGTTATGGATATGTTTGACACTATGAAATATTAGATATTTCTGAATGATGGGTTTGACTTAACCAAAACTTATCTTTTGTTGAGTACACTTAAGGAGATAAATTTTAGAGGCATGTTAAAATATTAAGTCATATTTATATTAGCTTTCCATCATTATAGAGAAAAATAAGAGTTCGAAATCGATCTCAACTTGTTGAGTACACTCAAGGCTGGTCTATTAGGGATATTTCTGAATGATGGGTTTGACTTAACTAAAATTTATCTTTTGTTGAGTACACTCAAGGAGATGAATTTTAGAGGCATGTTAAGCTAACACATAAGATGTGTGAAGACAAAGAGTTGTCAGCTTAATGATCTGGGAGTTGTATGGAGATACAATTGATAATAGTATCTACCTAAATGTTTTATTAAGGCTTGTTGAGTACACTCAAGGTTTTGATATAACAAATGAGATCCCAGCCCACTGGGAATCAAGTATGGATTCCATAAATTTATGTGAGAGGGTCATAAATTTGAGTTAAACAGTGGGAGCGAAATTAATTTAATAAAAGACCATGTTAAATTAATCGATGCATTTTATATATTATTCTTTTACTTTTCGTCGTTTACATTTATTGAATCTTGAGTAACCATATGCATTTGAGTGGCATATTGTATGCCAACAACCAAACCAAATTTTCTAGATTGATATTGCAATATGAGAATTGTTCTCAAGCATGAAAAAAATGGTTATGTCCTTAAGTAGCCCTTTCCAGAGACACTTGTTGATGACTCAATAAAGGAAGATGTGGCTGCTATAATAAACACAGTTATGACGATAGTACTGCAACACGTGTGATGTTTGCGACTATGTCACCTGAGTTACAAAAGCAACATAAGAGTATAGATGATAACACATGATTTTCATCTCAAAGTGTTGAATGATAAATAATCACGTGTGGAAAGATATGAGATTTCCTAACAACTATACCAGTGCATAATGGCAGAAGAGTCAGTCTCCGGCCAGTTCTGGTGTGCTGAAGACGTTGACTACTTTGAGAAGTTGTCTCAATTGAGTTCGATCATGAACAATGAACTAAGTATGACTTTGTTCTACAATCTTTGCCAGTAGGTTATTCGTGACTAATTATGAATTTAACATAGATAAATTCGAATGCACACTTATTGAGTTGCTGAACGTGCTTAAAACTGTTTTGCCCAATATCTATGTTTGTAGTAGGCAAATCTTAGTCATAGATTCCTGTAGGGAAGTCTAAAGGATGTTTTGGGAAAACAACCAAGATGGCTAAGACAGTTAAAGCAAACAAGGACAATACTAACTTTAATGACCATTATTATAATTTTGGAATGATATGTCATTGGAAAGGAAATTGCAAGACTTATATCTACTTCATTAGTTTCGTGGGTATTTGATACCAGATATGAATTTCATATTTGTATAAATATGCAGAAACTAAACAGGAGTAGATCACTGCAAAAAGTGAGAAGTTGACCTGTACGTTGAAAATGAGCAAAAGTTGCCGCATTGCCTGTAGGAGCTACTTTTTGCCTTTGCCTTAGACTCAATATTAGAATTAGAGAAATATTGTTTTGTTCTTTCCATTACCAAGAGCATTAAATAAATTTCATGTTTGGACATGAATTATTTTAACGTTAAGGACAATTGTTGTTCCTTTTATCTTGATAAGATCTTAATGGTAATGGTAAATTACAAAATGACATTTATATTCTAAACATTGAGTATTCTATAATGAGTATAGATACCGAAAGACATAAAAATGATAATCTGAATAACACATATATCTGGCATTGCAGATTTGGTCATATAAATGAAAATGTAATTCCAAACTTACATGGAGATGTACATTTGGGTCAAATGATTTTGAATTATTTGACAAATGCAAAATATGTCTGTTAGGCATAATGACCATATCTCCTTTTACTTGAAAAGGAGAAAGATCTGCATAATTACTAAGTCTAATACATAGTGATGTATGTAGACACATATCAATCAATGCTAGATAAAGTTTCTCTTATCTCATCACATTTACTAGACGGCTATTTCAGAAATGGTCATGTATATTTGATGAAATTCAAGTATGAAACTTTTGAAATGTTCAAGGGATTCAAACTAGAAATTGAGAAACAAATAGGTAAATAAATTCTCACAGTAAGATTTGATCGATTGGAGAATATCTAAAATGTAGAATTTTAGATTATCTAAAAGAGAATGTAATTTTCTCGCAGTGGATTCCTCTACATGCATTGCAACATAATGGTGTATTTGCAATGAGGAATCATGTACTATTAGATATAGTGCAATAAGGACAAGTCATGCAAATGCTTCAAAATCGTTTTGAGATCATGCACTGATTGCCACATGCCACGCACTAATCGTGTCCCATCTAAATCGGTTAACAAAACTCCATACAAGTTGTGGAAAGACAGAATGCCCCATTTTTCTCACATGAAAGATTGGGGCTGTGACGCTTATATGAAGCGCACTGAATCGGATAAGTTTGAAACTAAATTCGATAAATATATATATTTGTGGGATATTCAAGAGACAATTGGATATCAATTCTATAATCTCATTGAGAAGAAAGAGTTCATCTCAAGATATGTCATACTCCTAGAGAAAATGTTTGTTCTAGGAGAGGATAGTGGGAGTAGAGTAAATCTTGAAAGAATTCAAGGATTCACAGATATAGTTAACCAGGTAGATAACCTGAGTCTGATCCCAAAGTGTTGAGGGACATACTCTTGATCAGGAAGTTGAGACTCCTGAGGACACGACAGCTCCATGTAAATCTTGTAGGATCATTCGACCTTCTGGAAGGTAAGAATCCATGATTATTAATCTAGCATTACTAATCGAGGATGATGAACCTACTAATTATGCATAAGCAAAGTCAAGTGTTGACTCGATGAGATGACATAAGGCTATAATATCCGATATGAACTTAATGTTGCCAAGGTTTGGACCTTGGTCAACCCGCCTAATGGATTAGAACCCATAGGTTGTAAATGAGTTTACAAGAAAAGTTCAATATGGATTAAAATAAGCCTTTTGGAGCTGAAATATTCGATTTGATATAAAAGTCAAAATGTTTGATTTTATCAAAAATGAATTGTGTATTTAAAAGAAGATAGTGGGAGCATTGTCGCATTCCTAATATTATATGTGTTACCAGCCATCTACACAAACCCCTCCCCAGGCCTTTATAGCCAAGCGAGGCCCAAGCCTTGTGTGTGAAGATATCACAATGATGAAAATCTGTGTGAATGATTGACGTGACCCTTGCATAAAGCAACTCCTGTCTTGTCTTGTCAATGTAAGAGTATTTAATTGGGTTTGTAGATATAGGGGAGAGGACTTGATGGCTAAGATGTGATGCTCTGGCCGGGGAGATGAGGCCACGTGTACATCGATCCGACGATCATCATTCTATTTGTAACACTATAAATACCCCAGCCATGTAATATAAGAGGATGATGCAATTTTGAATACAAAATATACTTAACATTTTTGAACACACATAAAACAAGATACACCAAATACAAATACAAATCAGGTTTCTTGTGATCGGATTCTTAGACGATCACGTTACATTTATCTTGCCGGAGCCTGAACGGAAACATCACGTGCGGCGAGTCCCTTCTACATTCGGATTCTAGAATCTTTCCGAATATTCTTCGGTACACGTATGCTGAACGAGGTTTGCACGTGCACGTGTGGGTCCGGCTTCTGTTGACAACAGATTGGCGTCGTCTGTGGGAATCAAACACTAAAAACCACGAACAATCTCGTGGAAAAAGCTTTCTTCAAAAGGTATTGATCGGCATCCCCCTTTGAGTAGGATTTGTTCTCGAAACAAGAGCAAGAGGAAGCCCCCAAAGTTATTTCAAGGGATATGAGTTCAAATGAGGAAGCTCCTCCCAGGCGAAATAGGGAAACCGAAACTGAGGCCCCAGCGGTCCGACGCCTACCCCACCACCATCACAGACGAGGTGGTAGGAGGTTGACGGCCCAGTTAACTAGAGAAATGGCAACCATGGCAGCTCATATGAGGAGCATTACCAGCCAGAACTTGGCAATGCAAGAATTGTTGATGCACATGCATGGCCAGGGAGGCCCCCCGCCTTCCCCTTATGTTCCCCAGGAACAATATAGACCTGACGAGGGACCAAGTCAGAGGACCGACCCTCCCGGCACCCTAGAGAAGGAAGCCCAATGGAAAGGGTCGTGGGAGTCGACGTTTCTTCCAATTACGCTTCTGACTGACCCACCGAGGCCCCGTTCGACATGGAGAATAACTATCCTACAGAGTACGAATCAGGACCGAGGACCCAGAGGTCTGCCAGTGTGTTTGATAGACAAAGCCCAGCACCCAGGCATAGGCCACGCCCCCACGTCCTGAGACTTGGCAGTCGGAGGAAATGCAAGAAAATGCCCCCCGCACTATACCGCCTCGTCGTGGACACCTTAGGGAAGAAGAGACCGGATACCAGGCAGAACCTTTTGGGCAGGAAACGCGAGCTCCGAGAAATAGACCATCGCCCCCACCTCCTGAGGCCTGGCAGCCGGAGGAAAGGCAAGGAAATGCCCCCCGTGCTATACCGCCCAGTTATGGACATCGCAGGAGGGAAGATGAGGCTGGTAATCAGGCTAGACTGCCCCCACAACCACCTAGGTATGGAGCAGAAGCTAACTATGATTCAGACGGTCCACAAATATCCTGTGATTTGGATGACGACGATGACAACTTGCCATTTTCGAGAGAGTTAAGGAACGCCCAGGCTCCAAGCCACTATGTGATGCCTAAAATACCAAAGTATGATGGGAGATGCGATCCAGCGAAGCACTTGAACAGTTATAAGATGCACATGAGCCTGCGAGGCGCCACCCCAGCTGTGAAGTGTAGAGCCTTCCACCTAACTTTGAGTGGAGCCGCAGAAATTTGGTATAGTAGGCTATCGCCAGGGAGCATTCAAAGCTGGCCGGAATTCAAAATCATCTTCCTAAAGAGATTCGCTGTAAGTAAAGAAGGTGAGGCCCCTATCCAACGCCTCCAAGACATGAGACAACAACCCGGGGAAACTCTGAAAAGCTTTTTATCCCACTTTACGGACGAAATGACCTGCTGTGTCCAAGTTACAGATCGCGAGGCTCTATCCGCCCTAAGATGAGGCCTAAACATGAACACGTTGTTTTGGAGGGATGTACAGAATCAAGATCCCGCTACTTACGATGCACTGTTGGAAATGATGCGACGGGAAATCATCAATGAAGAACTAATAGAACACAGGAATAGGGCAAGCAGAAGCCTACAGCCTCAACAAAGACAGCGTGGGAGGGGCCCAACCTCCCATTTGATGGATCAGCAATGGAGCCAACCCAGTGTTGAAGTTTCCCAAGGCTCAGGCCAAGCGCTTACCGCAGCCACCTTAAATGATGTACCAGCCACTGGCACCCAAGCAAACCCGTTAACACAACAGGTCCCCCGTCGAGGACGAGGCCGGGGAAGAAGTTCAAACCAGGGTAGAACTAACTCCCAGGGGTATTGCACATATCACCATTCTTACAGCTACGCCACTGAGGACTGTAGAGATATAGCCCTGCATCCTAGAAACCCAAGTCCCAGGAATAACAACCGGAATACTTCCAGGCCCAGGAGCACGCCCCCTCCCAGGCGAGATCCACAGCCTGGGGGAGATGAGGCCCCTTCCCGTCATAGGGAAGCATCTCCTCGTGGAAGAGAACAGGAAAGGCATAGGGCTCAGGGGAACATCAGCGGAGAGGCCACTAAAGCAGATTAGAGGACGTCCCAATCCATGAAATCGACACAATTTTCGGAGGCCCATATGTTGGCGGGGAAACCTAAAACTTGCAGAGAAATTATATTCGAGAAGCAAGTGGCCCTCCATTGACCAGTTACATTGTGGGTAGCGGCTCTCGAAGGAATCAATCACACCCCATTGTATTTACACATGAAGATTCAAAAGGTATTCATTACCCCCATTGCGATGCCTTAGTCGTAAGGGCCGTAATAGCTAGGAACGGATTGAGAAGAATGCTGGTAGACAATGGCAGTTCGGTGAACATTCTATTTGGATCCACTTTTGATAAGATGATTTTGGATCACGAACTGACCCCCACCAGCACACCTCTGTTTGGTTTCACTGGAGACAGTATCATACCCAGAGGCAAGATTACCCTCGCTGTGGAGATGGGAGAACCCCCCTTGTCGA
Organism: Fraxinus excelsior; assembly: GCA_019097785.1. Classification (NCBI taxonomy): domain Eukaryota; kingdom Viridiplantae; phylum Streptophyta; class Magnoliopsida; order Lamiales; family Oleaceae; genus Fraxinus; species Fraxinus excelsior. The sequence goes on from CM032637.1 coordinate 21,835,284, forward strand.
TGATGAACTTCATGGAATTTTTGGTAGTTGACAGCAGATCTGCCTATCACGGTGTATTGGGAAGGCCTGCGTTGAAGGACTTGGGAGCGGTCACCTCCATTCACCATTTGTGTATGAAGTTTTTAACTGATAAGGGGGTGGCAACGATAAAGGGAGACCAAAGAGGAGCCAGGGAGTGTTACCTTAATTCTATAAGGAAAGCTGAGCCTAGGGATATGAATATGGTAACAGGCGCCTGTAGCCTTGAATTGCCAACACTTGATGAACTTGATCCGCGAATTACTGAAATTGATTCCCAGGCGGCTCCCATGGAAGAACTAGAGAGTTTCCTTATCGATCCAAAAGATCTCACCAAACAGTTACAGGTTGGTAAAAGTCTTGCCCCAAGATTTAAGGAGGAACTTAAAAGAATTTTTGTACAAGAACCATGATATCTTTGCTTGGAGGCATGATGATATGGTGGGCATCGACCCTGGAGTCAGTTGCCATCACCTGAAAATAGATCCTAAAGTTGCCCCGCATAGACAGAAGAGGCGAGCCTTGAACCCGGAAAGATATGAGGCCTTGAAAGAGGAAGTGCACAGGCTGATCAATAATGGCTTCATCAGGGAGGCCCTCTACCCAAAGTGGATATCCAACCCAGTCCTGGTAAAGAAACACAATGGGAAGTGGAGAGTGTGCATCGATTTTTCTGATCTTAACAAAGCGTGCCCAAAAGATAGTTTCCTACTCCGTAGAATTGATCAACTAGTTGACTCCACCGCTGGACATGAGTCCCTAAGCTTCATGGATGCTTATTCTGGCTATAATCAAATTCCCATGTACCCAGGGGACGAGGAGCACACCTCGTTCATCACATATCGAGGCCTCTACTGCTATAAAATGATGCCTTTTGGGTTGAAGAATGCCGGAGCGACGTATCAGAGGCTGGTAAATAAGATGTTTGCGGACTTGATCGGTAGCACTATGGAAGTTTATGTGGACGACATGTTGGTCAAAAGCTTGAAAGTGGGAGAGCACATAACCCACCTTAACGGAGCCTTCGATATCTTACGTAAATATCACATGAAGTTGAATCCCCTGAAGTGCGCATTCGGGGTAGCTTCGGGCAAGTTCCTGGGATACATGGTCCATCAACGAGGAATTGAGGCCAACCCTAAAATGATCCAAGCGTTAATTGAGATGAAGTCTCCTCAGAAACCCAAAGAAGTGCAAAGCTTAACGGGCCGAGTAGCCGCTCTCAGTCGCTTCATTTCGAAGGCCACAGATAAATGCCTCCCATTCTTCAAGGTACTGAAGGGAGGTCAGAAATTCCAATGGAATGAAGAGTATGAAGAGGCTCTCCGGGGATTGAAGAGGCACCTAGGACAAACCCCCATCCTATCAAAACCCAAATTTGGAGAGGTTTTGCAGCTGTATTTAGCTGTTTCCGTCGATGCTATAAGTGCTGTCCTGACAAGAGAAGAAGGATCAACCCAGTTGCCAGTCTATTACATCAGTAAGGCACTATTGCCCCTTGAGACTCGTTATCCAGATATGGAAAAGTTAGCCCTGGCATTGATTACTGCCTCTCGCAAGTTAAGGCCTTACTTCCAAGCTCACACTATACACGTGTTGACTAACTTCCCACTCAGGCAAGTTTTGCAAAAGCCAGACGCCTCGGGCAGACTACTGAAGTGGGCAGTGGAGCTAGGGGTGGGCAAAAACCCGCCCAACCCGATCAACCCGCCCAACCCAACCCAACCCGATCGGGTTGGGTCGGTTTTTTCCATTTTTTTCTTGGGTTGGGTTGGATGGCAATGTTAAGTTGGTTGGGTTGGGTTGGGTTGTGGGTTAACACATCCAACCCGACAAAAACCACCCAACCCGACCCACTAATTAAAAAATTAAAAAACTTTGCCAAACTAAAATAGAATAAAGGTGAGAGACCCGGTAAAAAAAAAGTGAGAAACAAAAAAAAAATACTAACATATCTTCCATCATCTCTCTCATGCGGCGGGCGTCGTCTCACCAAATCATCAACATTGGTTGTGATTTTGGATGAGATCTATCTTCCAATCCATCTATCTTTAACGCAATTTATTAATGTTGCTTTAAATTTAGTACTTTGGTGGCTTTAATGTTTGTTCATAGGTCGTCCCAACTCCCAACCTAACCCGACCAACCCAACCCAACCCGACCGACATTTGGTTGGGTTGGGTTTCAATCTTTACATGGGTTGGGTTGGGTTGAATTTATGTCAAACCGACCATGTTGGGTTGGGTATGGGTTGGGGGAAAAACCGACCCAACCCAACCCACGCCCACCCCTAAGTGGAGCTGAGCGAATTTGAGGTCCTTTTTAAGGCTAGGGTCGCCATCAAAGGTCAGGCTTTGGCAGATTTCGTGGCGGAATTTACTAATGCACCTATAATAGATGAGGCTGTGGCCCCCGCCAACCCTCCTTCATGGAACCTATTTGTAGACGGATCAGCTGGCGAAACAGGCTCAGGGGCTGGCGTGGTTTTGGTAAGCCCTGAAGGTCACAAATTAAATAGTGCTGTACGATTTGGCTTTAAAGCGACCAACAACGCAGCAGAGTACGAGGCCCTTCTCGCTGGCCTAAGATTAGCTAAGGAACTGCAAGTAAAGAGGCTCCATATCAACATCGATTCCCAGCTTGTGGTCAGACAAGTGAATGGCAACTTCACAGCCCGGGATAAGGCCATGGCTTCCTATCTCAAATTGGTGATGAGTTTTCTCCTTTCCTTTGAGAAATTCGAGTTAAGTCAAATCCCACGCGATGAAAATGCACATGCTGACGCCTTGTCTAAGCTTGCTAGTAGCAAGGACTCAGAATTATTGACAGTGGTCCCAATTGAATACCTCACCAAGCCATCCACTTCATCAGAATCGAAGGTACCCCTACTTGGATGCAGCCTCTCATATCCTATTTTAAGGATCAATCCCTGCCTGATGATAAGGAAGAGGCATATAGAATCAGAAGAAGGTCGGCCCATTTCATGCTGGTTGATGGTGTCCTTTATAAGCGTGGATTCTCCGCACCTCTCATTCGGTGCGTCGGATGGGAAGATGCTAACTATGTACTTCGGGAAATTCACAAGGGCGTTTGCGGCAACCACTCCGGAGGGTTGGCTTTAGCCAATAAAGCACTGAGGCAAGGATACTACTGGTCTACTTTGAAAAAAGATGCCCTCCAATTTGTTCGCAAGTGTGACAAGTGCCAACGTTTCTCCAGCGTACAGAGACAACCTTCCCAAGAGCTTACTGCGGTGTCCAGCCCCTGGCCCTTTAGCAAATGGGGTGTGGACCTCATTGGCCCCTTGCCTAAGGGCAGATGAAGCGCCAGTTTCGCCATAGTGGCCATAGATTATTTTACGAAGTGGGTGGAAGCTGAACCTTTGGCAAAGATCACTGAGGCCAACACCTCCAAATTCTTGTGGAAAAATATCATTTGTCACTTTGGCATCCCTTATTCCATTGTTTCTGATAATGGGAAACAGTTTGACAACAAGAAGGTGAGAGACATGTGTGAAGAATTGGAAATCAAGAAACACTTCTCATCCCCTCATCATCCCCAAGCCAATGGCCAAGTTGAAGCTGTAAACAAAACTATCAAGCATACTCTGAAAAAGAAGCTAGACACGGCCAATGGAGCTTGGGTGGATGAGCTGCCCCATGTACTTTGGGCAATACGGACTACCAGCAGAACTCCTACCGGAGAAACCCCTTTCTCTATGACTTATGGCGCAGAGGCCATGAGCCTTGTTGAGGTAGGTTTGCCCTCTCTTCGGAGATTGAGCTTCAATGAGATATCCAATGAGGAGCTCAGAAGATGCGAACTCGATTTCCTTGAGGAAAAAAGGAATGATTCTCAGCAAAGGCTTGCTGCCTACCAAAGGAAGATGACCCGGTATTACAATTCAAAAATGAAGAAGAAATCCTTCCGGATAAATGATCTGGTACTCCGCAGGGTTTTCCTATCCTCAAGGGAGTCAGGAGTGGGCACCTTGGGGCCCAACTGGGAAGGACCTTACCGGATTGAAAGGGAAATTAGGCATGGCACCTATTGGATCAAAGACATGGATGGCAAGACTCAACCCCACCCATGGAACATCGAGCATCTTAGAATGTATTATCAATGAAGAGCCTTTGAATGTAATCCATTGCTGGAAGTGTTTTCCCAGCCTTTGTAAATGAATAAAATTCTCGTTTCAAAAATATGCCGAGTAAGCAAGCGTGGAAGCCTCGGAGGAGAGAGTGGAACCTTAAAAAAAAGGGGCCACCCCGTTTGAACTCCGAGGCGTTTAACACAAGCCTCCCTTCGATAAGGCTGAACATCGAAGGGAGAAGCCCCTGCTTGGATGAACCATCCACCAAGCTGGGAAGCGTGGGAGCCTCGGAGGAGAGAGTGGAACCTTAAGAAAGGGGCCACCCCGTTTGAACTCTGAGGAGTTTAACACAAGCCTCCCTTCGATGAGGCTGAACATCGAAGGAAGAAGCCCCTGCTTGGATGAACCATCCACCAAGCTGGGAAGCGTGGGAGCCTCGGATGAGAGGTTGGAACCTCAAAGAAGGCCACCCCGTTTGAATTCCGAGGCACACACCGCGAGCGCCCTTTCGATGAGGCTGAACGTCATAAGAAAAAGCATTTCAAAACTTTTGATAAGGGTCAACGTTTGGCTTTACTTCGGTTGGTTATTACTTTGATTGAGCCTTTTTATTTAAATGAAGTTTAAATGGTCATTGCAAAGCGTAAAAGATAATACAACACGGGCATAAAAAGAAGTACAATTTTCATTCATTTAAATGTTCCATTACAAGGAGGCTACTCGCCTTATAAAATTCATGATGATTTACATGTAAATTAAAGTTCAGAAGGAGGTTGGGGGACTGCAGCATCGGAGGTGGGAGCCTCAATTGGCGCTGGAGGTGCCTTCACGGGTTGAGGGGCTTCGGCTGGCACGTTATCAGAATCAAGTTCTTCTAGTTCGCCTTCCTCAGCCGGAGTCTGGGGAACATCCTCGTCAAGGAATTCCACTTTAATCGCAGATATATCCAGCCCCGGGTGCACCTTCTCTATCTTCTCAAAGGCCTCCTGGTAGGCCACCCTGCTCCAATACATTCCGAAGCGACGGTACTCCTCAGTGAGGTGAAAATTAGCAATGTAGTTCCTCACTGCGATTTCGCCTGCCTTGACGACATCCGCTTCGTACTTCTTTACCTCCAAGGCATACCACTGGATTTCCTTCTCCATGAATTTACTAGCGTCTCGAGCCCCAGCCAGCTCAAGGTTTGCCTTTTCCAGAGCCTCGGCAGTGACCTTTTGGTGGTTATCAGAAGTTTCCACCCTCTTTATAAGAGCAGCCACCTCGCATTGGGCCTCGTGGACCTCTTTCTTCATCGCCTCCACCTCGGCCAGGGCAGACTCCAGCTTCGCATCATTTTCATCCTTCTGAACTCGGAGTTCAATGTTCATGTCAGTTTTCTCCCTTAGTTCAGCTTGGACTTTGATCAGTTCGTTACGCGAGGCCCGGTTCCTTGATTGAATGTCTGACAGAACCGTCTGGCACTCCAAGGCCACGCCAAAAGCCCTGGCCGTTTGACTCACCAAGGTGGCAGTGAGGTCCACAGCATCGCACGTGGCAACGTAATTTTGCCACCTCTCCGTCCAAAATTTATTAAACCCCTCGATGGCCCCCCTCACCTCAGGTGGGAGCATCTCAATCAGCGCAGGAGCAATCTTGTCCTCCCTGCCTCCCAGGAAGTTCCCGAACTTCCCCGGGGTCCTCTCGACTTTCTTCTTTGAGGCCTCAGCTGCCTCCGTCGCCTCCTTAATTATTTGGCGAGACTGGGCCACCAGCGACGAATCGATTGAAGATTGCATCAGCTTCGGCCGCTTGGGCGCCTCTTTTCCAGCGTGAGAGACAGTAGTCCCAAAACTAGTGGAGGACCCGCATCCTCGGCCAAATCTCCTCTCTTTATGCTGGGGCTCTTCGGCCACACCCTTGCCCTTGGAGGCTACCACCTGGCCTCCTTTCCAGCCTCCTTGGAAGCTCCTCCTTCAGCCTCCTTTTCGTTCTTTTCCTTGCTGAGGCGGTCCAACTTGGACTTCACATGCTTCGCCCCAGAGGACCCGGGCTTCAGCGTTTTCACCCCGGCAGTGGAGGTGGCCCTCATGATGCTGGCTATATCAGGCAGGGCATACTCCTTTTTGGAAAATTTGTCTGCAAACATCAGAAGAGATTTAGAACAGATGGCAGTGCCCACTAATTCATAAAAATTACCTAGTTAAATGCGTCTTACCTTTAGGAGCCATCAGTCCAAAATCAACAAAATATTTATCCCTCTCAATGAGGTGGATAAAGCTTCGAAGCCTCGGGGATCGTCGGTATATGTCTTCGATGATACCCCACTCAGCCTTGGATAGTTTGTACCTCGAACTGCCGTCTGCAAAGCAAATACAAAAGATTAGAACTACGAGGCTATAAATGAATTAAATCAATCAAACCAACACTCACAGGCTTCGTAGTACTGGGTCGGCGCGGTACAGGCTGGGACAACATCTCCTTCAACCATCTGCCACCTCCCCGTTACCCAGAACCAGGACTCCTTCCACCCCTTTATGGAGGAAGGAAGCCCCACTACGAAGGGGGCATGGGAACCCCAATGGGTGATATAGTACCACCCCTTAGAGTCGTCTTTCCCCACGACCTTGGCGTGGAAGAAGGTTTCGAATACATGAAGGGGCAAGTCCTCGCCTAGGGACACTTCCTTCCATAGGAAGTAGGTCCCAACGACTTGGCTCCACCCATTTGGAAGGATTTGGGTGGGGGACAACATGAATGTCCTCAGCACCGCCCTAAAAAAAGGGTGCAGAGGTAGACGCACACCTGCCTTAAGCAGGTATTCGCTGAAGGCCACACAGTTTGGCCTCGGAAAACAGGCTCTTTCGTGGGGATCGGGGACTATTAATTCTACGTAGGAGGGGATACGATATAGCTCCCTAAGCTCGGCTAGTTTGGCGGAGGTGATGTTGGATTGAATTTTGGCTGCCCCCCACCCCGCCTCGTAATCTATGGGCTCCTCAACCATACTGTACCACTCTCCCGAAGCCCCAGACACCGACTCCTCACCACTCCTAGCCACTGTGATGGCCAAGGACGCCTCGACTGACATTATGAACTAAAAACGATAGAAAGGACTGTAGAAATGGTATTGAAGGAAGGAAAGATGACCGAAGCGAGGAAATACCTAAAATGCAGGGAAAAACTCGCTGGAAGGTTGCCGAAAGACTGGAAAGCGAGAAAACTTTGAGAACTTTGGAAGAATGATTCGCGAAAGTAAAGTGTGAGAATGGCAAGGTCTTGCCTTTTATACTTATAATGGGCCAAACACTGGCCGTTGGATTATAAGCCCAATTGATCTGAAGCATCCACGATTGCATCATTCTAGGCCATGGATTCTAGACGATTCACACGCCAACGCCTCAGATTGATGTGTTCAGCACGAGCACGTCTTGGCACGTGAATGAATCTCCCAATACCGCACGACCTAATAATTATCCATGATGACGCTTTAAATGCGAACAGCTGTACGGTAATTGAAAGTCGTTTCGATGCCACAATTGGCATTGGGAATACGCAAAAGTGTCATGTCAATGGCGCGAATCTCCAAAGGACTTCAGCCTCTCCAGTTCTAATATGAACTCGCCTCGTCTAAAGGACTTCAGCCTCGCCAGTTCTAATATGGACTCGCCTCGTCTAAAGGACTTCAGCCTCGCCAGTTCTAATATGGACTCGCCTCGTCTAAAGGACTTCAGCCTCGCCAGTTCTAATATGGACTCGCCTCGTCTAAAGGACTTCAGCCTCGCCAGTTCCAATATGAACTCGCCTCGGCCTTAAACGATCTTCGGCGTTCGAGGCAACCTTCTCAACTGTTGTACTCTACGATTTCTAACTTCATCGCTGAAAGTCCACGTATGACATAAATGATTACACATGGACTTGGGGGACTATTGTTACCAGCCATCTACACAAACCCCTCCCCAGGCCTTTATAGCCAAGCGAGGCCCAAGCCTCGTGTGTGAAGATATCACAATGATGAAAATCTGTGTGAATGATTGACGTGACCCTTGCATAAAGCAACTTCTGTCTTGTCTTGTCAATGTAAGAGTATTTAATTGGGTTTGTAGATATATGGGAGATGACTTGATGGCTAAGATGTGATGCTCTGGCCGGGGAGATGAGGCCACGTGTACATCGATCCGACGATCACCATTCTATTTGTAACACTATAAATACCCTAGCCATGTAATATAAGAGGATGATGCAATTTTGAATACAAAATATACTTAACATTTTTGAACACACATAAAACATGATACACCAAATACAAATACAAATCAGGTTTCTTGTGATCAGATTCTTAGACGATCACGTTACATTTATCTTGCCGGAGCCTGAACGGAAACATCACGTGCGGCGAGTCCCTTCTACATTCGGATTCTAGAATCTTTCCGAATATTCTTCGGTACACGTATGCTGAACGAGGTTTGCACGTGCACGTGTGAGTTCGGCTTCTGTTGACAACATTTTTTGGGGTCAACAATATGTATGAGACATATTATAGGAAACGACGTCTCTATATTTCAATTGTTGAAATTGTGGTTGTTAAATAATTTCTTCATAATAGATATGTGAGAAATAGTTTGATCTATAGAGATAAATCTATAAGATTGCTTAACTCATCCAGATCTATATAGATAAAATCTTAAGAAGATTTTATATGGAGAAAATGAACTGGGAGTTCATGGATACATTGATGCTAACTTCTAGTCGAACTAGAATGATAGCATATTTCAATTAGGATATTGGTTTACTCTTAAGCGATGTGTTGAAAATGTTCCAAGTTGAAAATCATCGTTGATTCAATAATAGAAGCCTTATACATCACTGCTTTAAAAAGCAACAAAAGTTGTTGTCTGGGTCAAAGTGTTCATTAATGAACTTGGAGTAGTTCCTGACATTGTTGATCACATGCTTCTGTATTGTGATAATAGTGGAGCCATCGTGCAAACGAGGGAACTAAGGTCTCATCATTGATCTAAACATGTGTTAAGGCAGTATTATCTCATTGGAAATGTAATACAATGAAATGACGTAAAGAAAGAACGAATTCCCACAAGTTATTAAATTGCAAATCCACTGACAAAGAGTTGTCGCAGCATAAACATGATTGTCATGCGAGCTCTTATGGTATAAGATACATAAGAGATTGGATCTAGTGCAAGTGGGAGTTTGTAAGTGTTATGCCATAGGTCCAATTAACTTTGGACATAAGCACTTTTAATGTATATATAATCGATGCATATTTATGGCAAGATTTATTATTGAATTAATATTCTAATTAAATAAATAATAGAATCCGTAGATTCAAGTTTTGGTGATTTGTTAATCACAAAGAGTTGTGATTTTGAGATACAAATTACATATGACTTAATCTTAAATCGTCTGTGGTCGTATGTAATAACGAGATACAGATATCATTATTACGGATAGACCATCACGTGTGGCATTTCTTACTTATGAAGTAAGTAGTTGATCTCACAAATTAAAGTGTGGAGACACTTGAATGAACACGTGAATGTTTTGTTATAGAACAAAACATTGGAGACCCGCTGAGAGATTCCACATGGAAAACTATCTGAATGTCAGTGGTTAATCTCTAACATTCGGTAGTGGAATTGGTCCTTTGACTTGAGGTCATCATAGTGCCTTATGTGAGGACAGACATGCTTTGGTGATGTCGGATGTTGCTATGTCAAGGGTCGCTAATACGACATCGTTCGGGTATGTCAAGAATCATATGAAAGTTGTGAATGATCAATAGATGATTCGTCACTCTTAGATAGTAAGAGATTATGATCTACATTTCATCCAGTTAAGTTGATAATGAAATCCTTGGCCAAGGTGAACGCATAAGTCGGAAAAGAGTTTTCGACTTACATTGACTTAACAGTAGGATAAAAGATATGATCGATAATTGAGATTGACACACGTCCATATCTCGTAATTGATCGGATCATATTGACAAAATGATTATAATTTCACGCTAAACGAACAAGTTTGGTTTTGTCACGCCACGTGACATTTCCCGTCACATGTATTGCCCTGACACATTGCTAGATGTCAATCTGGGACAACGAATGTAAATTGATGATAAATTAAAAAGGTATTTTAATTTATCAGTTTTGATTAGATCAAAATAATAATTTACGTCGTTAGGCATCGTGATCGGGAACCTAATGGGTCACACACAAAAGAGAACCAGAAGAATGAAATTTACCAATTAATTAATTGACAAGTGTTGGATAATTAATTAATTGTGTTGCTTATTAATAGGCCCGAATTAATTAATTGGATTAATTAATTCATGGATCGGATTTAATTAATTTGATTAATTAAATGTTGGACCGGGTTAAGTTAAGAGATGGGCCAGCCCGTTTGAACTTATATTAATAGGCTGCTAGGGTTTGAAAAACCTAATGGATTATTCATTATTCTTGCTAGCACGAGAAAAGAAAGCACTAGCCGTCATTCTTGTTCTCTGTGTGGATCACCATTGGAGGCTGGACAATTGGACAGCTTGGATTGCAGATCGTGATCATTGGAGTTCGTGAATCAGCAAAAGAGTTTGCAGAATTCATCTAAGGTATTATTTCTATCACGGTTTCTATCTAAACATAAAGCAGATCCTTGTTTGGGAATCGAAATTTGTTTTACTTCCGCTGCGCATGATTAAGTAGGTTCCCAACACTACCACCACCACTATTGCCTCCTCCTCCCACCACCACGACCGCCGTCGAAAAGCTAGTTTGCATATGACAATGGCAAGAAAAATGATGGGCTTTGTGGATGTTGAGTTTAGTGCTGGTTTATCAACATATGTGGGGTGAAAATGGAAGCCTCCTTTTCTGCAAAATCAAATGGAGTTGTAACGGGTCCAAGATTGTTGGGCACCGAAGAAAAAATGTTATTCTGAGAGTTTGGGAACTTGAAAATATTTGAATGGTTTGAAGGTGAATTTGAAAACAAACCAATATTTTCACGATTGGATCTATTGCTAGGGGAACTATAGTTATGCATGAAATTTGAACCAATCTGTCCAACTGGGTCCGTACCAAAAGCTCGATCCACCACCGTTGAACTCGAATACCACCGTGGGAGGCGACGGGGGGTCAGACCCAAATTGAAGAACCTTGTTAAGGCTGATTTCCGGGTCATCCACATCCCCCATGATCCATCGCAGAATGGATTGTTCTTGGCTTGGCGAGGTGACGTGGACTCCGAAAACACGCTCTTCCACTCGTCCATAGCACATTTTCCGGCGACTACGGTCCCAATCTCAAGAGATGGAGGAACGTCAGTAGCTTAGAATCAGCGCCCCTATTAGAGCTAATGGCAGTAGTTGAGCTTTGTTGCCATTTCAAGGATGAGTTTTTCTTTGAAGTGGTGGGAGGAGGAGGCAGCGGCGGCGGTGGTGCCGACAGTTTTGGTTTTGCTTTGGTTTTGGTTGGGGTGGGGTGCATAATAGGGTTTTTTTGGTTTTTGATTTAATTATTTTATTTTAGTTCTTTTCATATGAAAAATGAAAGTTGCCATTTTGCCCTTTTAAAATTTGGTCAAATTGATTATTCTTGGTCAACTAACGGTCAATTGGACGGAAACCGTCCATTTGGACTGTAGATGCGGATTTTTTAAAGATTTGATACCGTGAGTGACACAAAACAAAAGTTTGGACAAAGTCTGTAAAAAATTGAAAGATTTGGTATCGTGATTGTAATTTTCCCTGGAAAATTTAATGGGTAACAAATGGGGTTTAGTTTTTTGAGAATCGGACCGATTTTGATTCGAGAATTCGGGTCCCACGCTTAAAATTCAAAAACCCTCCATTTTTCTCTGGAATCCAGTCTCTCTCTATTAGGGTTTATAGCGCCCCCTCTCTAACTCTTTGCTTCAACTCCGATCCGATCTACAGAAATGGCAGCTCCGGCATTGGCGAAGCCGAAATTCACTGAGACTTTCATTGACAACAAGCGTAAGGATGATATCCGGATGGCCAACATTGCGGCGGCGCAATCGGTGGCAGACGCCGTCCGTACGAGCCTTGGTCCGAAGGGAATGGACAAGATGATTTCTACCTCCTCTGGTGAGGTCATTATCACCAACGATGGCGCCACCATTCTTAATAAGATGGAAGTTCTGCAGCCAGCTGCAAAATTCCTCGTCGAGCTTTCAAAATCACAGGACGTTGTAGCTGGAGATGGGACGACCACTGTTGTTGTTATAGCGGGTGCTCTTTTGAAGGCGTCTCTTACTCTTTTATCTGCTGGCATTCACCCGACGGTTGTTTCAGATGCCCTTAACAAGGCTTCGATTAAAGCTGTTGAGGTTTTATCGGCTATGGCTATTCCTGTGGAGTTATCGGACCGTGATTCGCTGGTTAAATCGGCCTCGACTTCTTTGAATTCGAAGGTAGTGTCTCAATACTCTTCTCTTTTAGCCCCATTAGCTGTTGATGCTGTACTTTCTGTAGTGGACCCTGCTAAGCCTGATTTAGTAGACTTAAAAGATATTAAGATTGTGAAGAAATTAGGGGGAACTGTTGATGATACTGAGTTGGTCAAGGGGCTGGTTTTTGATAAGAAGGTGAGTCATGCAGCAGGGGGGCTGACCAGAATGGAAAATGCTAAAATTGGGGTTATACAGTTTCAGATATCGCCGCCTAAAACTGACATTGAGCAAAGCATTGTGGTATCTGATTATACACAGATGGATAGAATTTTGAAGGAGGAGAGGAACTATATTTTGGGTATGATTAAGAAGATTAAGGTAACTGGGTGTAACGTGCTGTTGATTCAGAAGAGTATTTTGAGGGATGCTGTGACAGACTTGTCGTTACATTATTTGGCAAAGGCAAAAATTTTGGTAATTAAGGATGTCGAGAGGGACGAGATTGAGTTTATTACCAAGACTTTAAATTGCTTACCGATATCAAACATTGAGCATTTCCGGGCTGAGAAGTTGGGGTATGCAGATTTGGTGGAAGAGGTGTCATTGGGGGATGGTGGGAAGATAGTCAAAATCACAGGAATTAAGGACATAGGGAGGACTACCAGCGTTCTTGTCCGTGGATCTAACCACTTGGTGCTTGATGAGGCTGAGAGGAGTTTGCATGATGCTTTGTGTGTGGTGAGGTGTTTGGTGAACAAGAAGTTTCTGATTGCTGGCGGTGGAGCACCTGAGATCGAACTGTCTAGGCAGTTAGGTGCATGGGCCAAGGTGCTGCAGGGGATGGAAGGGTACTGCACGAAGGCATTTGCTGAGGCTCTTGAGGTTATTCCATATACATTGGCTGAGAATGCAGGTTTGAACCCAATTACTATTGTGACTGAGCTGAGGAATAGGCACGCTCAGGGTGAGATCAATGCAGGGATCAATGTGAGGAAGGGACAGATCACTAATATAATGGATGAAAATGTAGTACAACCACTACTAGTGAGCACAAGTGCAATTGCCTTGGCCACAGAGTGTGTCCGTATGATTTTGAAGATTGATGATATCGTTACTGTGAGGTAAAGTTTCTCAAAACAAGAAAATGTTGGATGGTTGGACAACTGTTTGGTTTCATATTGTCTTTTTCTTTGATCTTTTGATTTGTGTGTGCTTCTTTCTAAAATTTCTATTCTATTTTTGATTTGACATGTTTTTTAAGTAATATGGATATCTCAATTTTTGATTGGCTAATTTGAATATGGCTTTATTGATGGCTCTGAACTTCTTAGAATTTGAAAACTCTGATACAATTCTCAGCACTGTCCCAACACGAAGAAAATTGTGTAAAACATCTTCAGGAAAATGTACTAGTTCAATCTGTAGTTGTAGAGCATTCTGCTCTACATTAGTAATCCTAGAATACACGCCTTTCAGGTTGCTTTCCACCCCCTATTTCATGTGTAAATACTTATCTGTTTGCCACTGCCTTTGCCACCTTTGTATTCACAATGGTTGGAAAAATATTTGAGGTTAGTTTGATTTTCTGAAGTTTGTTTGTTGATCTTCTCTTTCTTTCTAATAAGAATTTTGATTGAACAAATATCTTCCTATATTCAAGAGAAAAATAGCCACTCTGGTTTCAAAGCTATGAGCCTTATAGAAAATTGGACTTCAACAAGTTTCTAATTTATTATTTTTGAAATTAGTGAAAATGTTAATGGTCATTCTATCCACACACCAGATAAAGGAGTTTAGCAGTTGAAGTTGCTTAATTTTCTGAAGTATGGCTTTATGAAAAGCAGCTCGTTCAATTTGATTTCAAAGAAGCTCATGAGATATAAAATATCAAGTTGTTAAGCTATCATCCAAACTTCTTTTCATTGAAATGGCTCTTTGATGTGAAACCTGGGTTAGGTTTCATATTTTACATTTAAAAGATTTGAACATACCCAGTAAGATTTACATGTTCTGATATTGCTGCTAAGCTTGTCTCTGACCAGAGCAGGACATTTTTTCATAGCTTGATCTATGGTAACAAATCACCATATGTCAATTTTGCAGAATATTACAGATTTTAATATCATGGAATTTCAGATTCATCGTAGCTTTCTTCAGTGTTGCTCTTTCCCTCGAGTATATGTTTTGTCAATGTCTCTTCTTCATCTTGGTTTTTGTTCCATTTCTCTTCAGTTTTACTGCAAAAGACCAGGTAGAGCCCAACCATTATGAGAGCAGCTCCAATAACCCTGTAAGAAACAAAATCAATTCAGGATAGCAAAGGTCTACATGCTATTAGAATGAACTCTGTTAAGCGAGCAATATTAGACAGGACCAGATAGCATGATCAAATGAAATTTTAGCATTTTTTCTTTCTTTCTTAGTACTGCTCAGGGTTATCTAATCCTTTGATAAAATCTTGCTATAATAGCACTATACAATTCTTTCTTGCTTTAAATGCCATTTCCATAACATACCTGCCAGAGTATAATTGATCGCCAAGGATTATAAATGCCATGCCAGCAACTAAAACTGTTTGAACTGGCTGGAAGGCGGCAACAAAAACCGGTCCTCCTTTCTGAATACACCAGGTCTGAAGAGCAATGACTATCCCAGAAGATATAATTCCCTGAAATGAATTCAAAGGTTGCAGAGCTTCTACTGGAGAAAAATTACAAGTAAACTGTAAGCAATTTAGTTTGAAGATATTACAGCATATAAGATTGTGCATATCTCTTCCCCGGAATGAATTTCCCAATGTTTAAGATCCCTTTCTACAAAAGCTGCTATGAATAAGAACTGGATCAATCCAAAGAAGCACATAAACGAGGTGAGTGAGAGTTTGGCAGGGTATTTCTTCAGAATAGGAGCCTGCAAAGTTTATTATTGAGCCTTGATCAGTAACTTTGATTGTGATTTTGGATAACAATTACCTTGGGGGTGAACATTAGCTTAATATTATTGTAATCTGTGAGGTACATTGAGTATATTATAGGCCTACCTGAAGGACCATCCAACCAGTCCATGTGTCACGGGCTGCAGCTGTGCTTAAGCCCCGTGTTGTAAATATTCATTTAATTCATAAAATAGATGGAAAATAGAAAAGAAAAAGTATGATTCTGGAGCCAAATAACGTCTACTCCCATTATTTGGGTTTTTGTCCCGAAGTCTATTATAGGGGGTATTGGTCTTTCAAAACTATTTCAAGCTACTAGTGTTTTCCCCCTGCACTAGCCATTTGTAATTTCCTGCTTTCGTCTCTTGTAATGTCTTGCTTTCTAGCAATCAATGAAGATGTTATTTCAATTGTGTTCAGTTTCATGTTGCTCGTTTTCTTAAAATTGTAATCAAAATTTACTTTCGTCCCGACGCGACCGAGGAATAGGCGGAAAGTAGTCTAGCGGAGCAGACTACTGCCACATGGTGTCCCTTTTTGTGCTAAGAAAAGGTTACCCGTGAAAGTTGGTATCAGAGCTGCGGCTCAAGATCTCGTTAAGAAAGCGATGGAAACTGACCCAATTTCCTCGAACACCACGGAGCAGTTTAGTGCGCCGGCCTAGATATACCCAAGCGCGACACACCTCCCGCTTCTTGGGTGGTTGATGTTCACAAGAGACACCGACAGGTTGTTGGAGGATACACTAGGTTGTGTTTTGCCATGGAGAACCTCGGGGATAAGGCCGAGGCGGCACAGACGAAAAATCGGGAATTACGCATCCAACTGGATGAATGCCAAGAGGCATGCGCAGCTATGACTGAAGCTGTTGCTATCATACCTGATTTGCAGGATGAGATGGGAGCGTTGAGAACTAAGTTACTAGTTCTCCAGCGCGCGATTGGCAACGGACAAGCCATCGCACATGAGCCAGTGCATAGGCTCAGAATTCCAGAACCGTGTGCATACGGAGGTGCACGCGATGCTAAAGAAGTTGAGAACTTCTTGTTCGATATGGAACAATACTTTCTTGCGGCGTCGATCAGGGACGAAGCGAGAAAGGTCACTACAGCTACCATGTATTTGAGTGGAGATGCAAAGCTATGGTGGCGAACGAAGTATGTTGACATTCAAGCCAACAGAATTCGAATAGATTCTTGGGATATGCTCAAGGAAGCTATCAGATCTCAGTTATTCCCAGAGAACGTGGAATATGAGGCACGTCGGGCCTTACGGGAACTGAGACACACAGGCTCCATCAGGGAGTATGTGAAGGCCTTCTCGGGGCATATGCTGAATATCAGAGATATGTCAGAGAAGGATAAGTTGTTCACCTTCATGGAAGGTTTGAAACCGTGGATGCGCACGGAACTTCAGAGACAGAAGGTCACTGATTT